>CM069865.1:3877500-3922500 GCA_036172795.1 Pelodytes ibericus | reverse complement strand
ATATGCAAGATAATATCCAAGGTTTTACTAATGACATAACGATACTAATGAGGTAATTAGAAAAAAAATAAACAAAGTCTTCAGTATAATGTTGGGGTAATAAAGACACAGCATCACCAGCAAGACGTATCTTATCAGGTTAAACCGTAATTAAGTCACGTAATCCCTCAAAATATTTACCCTGTGAGCAAACACCCAGGCTAACAGCTCTCATCTGTATAATTAATTACAGTAATTAATGCAGGAAAGGCAGCTGCTGTTAATATACTTTGCTGCCAGATACCCTGTAGAGGTTGGAATCTCCAGGGGTAGTGACCATGGAATCGAGATAGCCAGGGAGAGACTGAGAGAGTAGCAGACGTACAGAAAGGTTGGGGAAAAAATGGGGAATTTTTTTTGGGGGGAATGAAATGTTTTGGACAATTCGGAGAATGGATATCCAGCCGGCCAAGCAAATCTTCAGAAAGAGGACACAAGCTGGGAGAGTGATGAATTCCAATACTGCTAGGGTACCAGAGTTTGCTTGAGAATCACAGACCATCCTAAAGGAATTGTAAGCCCCCAGAAGAGTTGCTGTGAATTCTGGGAGTTGTAGTACACAACAGCCTGACTTTGTAGGAATTTGCCAGTGTCTTTCGCACATGTGCACAGTCTGACGAGAAGGTCACACGTTGGGTCTTGAATAGAGGAAAATTGTTGAACGTTTTAACATAGAAAATGTTAAATATGTTGTCCCTGCATTGTGACAGTGTCAGAAGCCACTAAATGTCCACCATGTCACCATGAAAATCAATGGAATGTTCTGCAGTCACCATGGAAACCAATGGAATGTTCCGCAGCCACCATAGAAACCAATGGAATGTTCCACAGTCACCATGCAAACCAATGGAATGTTCCACAGTCACCATAGAAACCAATGGGATGTTCCGCAGTCACCATGGAAACCAATGGAATGTTCTGCAGTCACCATGGAGACCAATGGAATGTTCCACAGTCACCATAGAAACCAATGGGATGTTCCGCAGTCACCATGGAAACCAATGGAATGTTCTGCAGTCACCATGGAGACCAATAGAATGTTCCGCAGTCACCATGGAGACCAGAGCTTTACACACCCCAAGGCTTCAATAATTTAAGGAAAACTCAAAAGAAGGGACACTGATACGATACCTGACCTTACTAATAAAACAGACCAGGAGAGAATTAAACACCTTTCACCTTTGGAAGAGATAATGGATGACAGAGATGTGATTCAATTGTTTAAATATAAATTAAGTTGATTAATAATGTATTGACAATAAAAAAAAAGGTCACTACTGGAACACAACACTGGATGGAAATATTTATTTACAGAAAGCGTAGTAGATACCTGGAATAACCTTCCAAAGGAAATATCATAGGCTACAAGGGAATTGTAGAACGCCGGGGGTGTGCATAATGCTAACCAGAATAGATTTGCCGATCGGCTCTTATCTGCGCTCACAATCCATCTATGTCTGTTTTTATTGAGAAATCAAAGACTATTTGTAATGTTTGCTAAAAGGCAGGACAGGATCCAAATGAAAAACACATGTATTTTCACATAAATGAGCCACATTAACATCCACAATAAATCGACAAAGTCACTGAACCTCGTCAAAGTTACAGAAATAATTTGAGTATAAAAAACTCAAACAGATGTTATTCCTGCTTCTGGGCTGCAGCTCGGAGATAGCGAAGGGAATCACAGGATATTATTTATGCCAGTTTGGAGCTGGTTTCCTCTCTGTCTATCTGAGGACACTTTATCCCAACATTGATCTCTAATGTCAGCGGTGGGATCTCAGAGAGGAAGAAGTGGGAGTTTCAGTCTCCTAGAAAAGGTTCTCAGGGGTCATCTTACAGGTAGATGTGGTGGTCATCGCAGTTGATGTGCACCAGGCTCTCTGGCACTATTGGGATTAAGGTCTCTCTCTGCTGGTGTCTGGAGAGACTCTGCTTTTTTGCATGGGATCAGTAGAGGCGACCTATTTATTTTCATTGATCCCCTTTGAAATCTCATTGTGCCTTTATCCATTGTGTAATGTACATCTACTTTAGTAAAATCCATCTTTTATCCACTCAGCTGTCTTGTCTTCCAAGGTTACGCCACCGCACTGAGATATAATGGTTTGATAAATCACTAGTAACCTCACGTCTTCTATAGCCTGACTTTACCCCATAACATTTATATTCTAAGACGTCGTGAGAGCAAGGTTGGGGTTCTTTGAATCAGAGGTTCACACAGTCACAGGTGCAAGCTTTGTCTATACAGGACTCTGTGTGCGAAGGTATCAGACGTATGGAAAACTCTCCCCCCACCCCCTGCCAGCTCCTACTACTGCTGGACTCTGCAGTGCTGTATTGATCGCACGAGGAGGGATTGTCCACTGACAATATGTGTTTGACTGTTACAGGATCATCATTACAAAAAATCACATTAGCTGCACAGTTCAAACAGAATTGGACAAGCAATGTGTTTTCTCCAGAGTGTGGTTGACAGTGTCTCTCTACAGCTATAAGAGGCACAGATCCAAAAATATTTATCACAGGCCTTCTTGCTTAATTCCTTCCTTTGTCAAGCGACTGTAGCTTATCACATAACAGTGTAGGAGAAAACCAAAGTCCTGCAAGGGAAAGATTTCATCATCTCGGGGAAAGTACTTTCAAAGTTTTCCCATGAAGTCATGTAGTGTGGGGTGGATGTAGTAGTTCCTGCGGGGCTGCAAAATTCTTTTGAAAAACATGTAACTTAAGTGTGCTGGAGGGTAAATCTGTATTATCAAGGGCAAATTTGCCACCTTGGAATTTTTTCATGAAAAAAGGAAATTCAGTGCCAAACATAACAAGCAAAATGGAAAATATACAGTAGACATTGTTAAAATACAATGAAGTGATATAGTGCTGCTAATCACACTCACTTATCCCGCAGATTTGATCAACCAGTGCTAATTGCATCAACTAAACATTTTCGTCATCGTTTTTTGCCAACTGCAGGTTAGCAAAGACTGAAACGAAACAAGAACTAAATAAAAACTACGTTAATAGGACGAAAACTATGATTAAAATCCATTGCAATCTTCATTAGCTGACTAACGTGTGAGTAAAATGCTAGGGAGGGATTATTACATTGACCTATTTGGACTTCTGGTTCTGGTTCCCTTGGATCTCTCCCAAAGCTCAGTCCCCTGACTCTATCTGCAGCTGGATTGGCTGAGACACAGGCTCCCTGCGCCTGTCTGGCCTCCTGGAACAATGAACCCTGTAGTGGTGCAATATTGCACCTTATAATATAATATTTTATACAGTACTTTTTATCCTAAGTGGGATTCAAAATGCGTTGGCACATGCACTAACATTGCTGGAATCCCGATTGCCCAAATTACAACAGTCCTCGCTTGAATTACAAAACAGGACAGAGAGGATGCCCTGTGAGAACTGGAAAAAGCTACAGACCAAAGAAAAATGGTCCCTGATGCCCAGAAACAACATGTTATAATAGAGTAAGAGCTATGTCGGAATTTGGCAATGTTCGAAGTTTAGGGAGAAAAGATCTCTAGTTACAAACGAGACACTGGTTTGAATACAGTCCAGATGGTTTGACAAGACCTCTTCCATCTTAGGCAGGCAGACTTCACCTCTACCTCGCTAGAAGCATCACTTGTGGGATTTTTGTGGCTGGGATAAGGAGGAAGCACTGATTACATGATAGCATGAAGCTGTTTTTCTGACACATCACTAGAGAGTAATGAGAGATCTGATTCTAAGAGCTTTAATCAGCTGTGAATCATCTTAAAACAGGCTCTTCAACACAGCGATTTTCTTTCCCCCCAGAAGGGATCTCATTTAACTCCTTCCCTTATAAAGGGGCCCCACAGCAATCTATTACCAGCCTGAGTAACAAACAATCATCCATTTACATGACTCAATCATATCCTTCGCCCCACTCTAGCAAAATAATATCAGGACCGGAAAAGCTGATCATAAACAGTGAGGCATCTGATCCAGGCCCCTCTCATCCTATGTGTAGCAATTATCTGCACTTTGCTCTTGTAGCAAAATAAATTCACACAATAATTAAGCTTAATAAGTTTTTTTTCATGGGCATAAAAGCATTGGCACAAATTGCACTATCATTAAAAAAAGGTAATATAGATCTATAATCAAAATCCCCAAATAAACAACAACATGAAATGTATATTAATTAATGCAGCACAGAAAGAAATCTCAAATGTTGGATTAACGTCTTTTAAAATGGTTTAGCAGCTGTTTGTTTTATTGTTTGTTAGTTTTTTTTTTCTCTCATCAGTGGATAGGAAGATACACAATGGTGTGTTTTACGTATAGGTACTAAAGCTTATAATAGACATACTCTATGTAGGCAGTGCAAGTATAGTTGAGTGTTTGTTAATGTTGATGTCTGTTACCCCGGGTTAGCGGTTAGGACATGACAGCCTGATGATGTGGCACCCATCACTTTCAATGTTTGTGTCTGTTTCTCCATCGTATGTCCTGCCCTGTTGTAGTTCCCTAGGTCTGGGGTTGGGGGTCTCCAATGCCTGGTTCCACTATACGCTAAATACTGCTGCCCTATATTCCTGGCATGTGACTAGAGTACCCTGGGAGTCCTGTGGCCCTGCTTTGGCACTCTGTATTTCCTATATATAGTAAGGTGACATGTGGTTCAGGCAGGGGTTTGCCCCCAACTCTACCTGTACGACCCTAAGACCTGTGTGTAATATGTAGCCATGAAGAGCATGCATCTCTCTGGTGTCATCTCATTCTCCTACTCTTGATGCTTGGTACTTTCTCTGTCTTGCCCAAAAGCAGTGATTTTCCTGTCACTGTCTTTAGCTCCTGCTGAGCTGCTGACAATGAATCCTTTGTATTTTATGCAAATGCTTTTAATCACTTAAAGAAGAAATAAAGGGATTCCAGAGGCTGGAGTGACAGAGTAACTATATGTAGCTCTAGATGTACATCTGTATGCACAAGCTTCCCATTCACCCTGGTTCTAGCCCGAGGAATACATTCTACGGTGATACAAAGAAATACATGTATATATTTGGGGATTCTTGCCATGGTCTGGCTGCTGCCACTGGTTTATTTAAAAAAAAAATGCTTTTACTTATCATTTTATATATTTGACCCTGGGCGTAGACTGATGATGGTTCGATTAATTGAGGAATACATCTTTTGGAATGATTTGAATGGGTCATGCCGGTGATTGGTTAGTTGGTCCAGATCTATAACTTCTGAGATCAGATGGCGCATTTGGGTGGGGGGAGGAGATGAAGTCAGATTGATTCGATACCCGGGGAAGGACCCTTCTGGCTGCAAGAACATAGTTATTTTAATCGTGGAGAAAAAATGTTGGTTCATAGTAGGTATTTTATTAAATACTTTTGCACATAACTTATTTGCACACAAATGTGTGATGTTTTGTGTTAAATAGTTGAATATATAAATAGTTTAAGTTAAGTAGGCTTCCAGTAGAAGGTTATTACAGTGAAGGAGTTTAAGTATGCGTTAGATGCCTCTTAGATATAGGTTAAGGCTAGGGGGTAATGCAAGTATACTGTTTTTTGTCAGAACTTGGGCAGACTAGATGGGCCGATTGGTTCTTATCTGCCGGTGGCACATTACATTTTACAGTTTTTGCAAGTTTTGATTTATGTTGGTGGTTATGACTTGTCAGCAGTTTGGAGTAACACTCACATTTAATGTCACAGTCACATGTAATGTCACACTCACATTTAATGTCACAGTCACATTTAATGTCACACTCACATTTAATGTCACACTCACATTCAGTCTTCTCATGTATTGTTTGGGTCTCTTCCTCTGCAGCTTTGTTTGAAGCCTTGTGTTGGTCCTCTATTGCTTTATCTGGTTCCCTGGTATTTAAGGTTGGCCAAACTACACAGTAGGATTTTGTTTACTATCTAAGCCTGGATTCTGCATTTACGATGCGCACTTCTCAGTAACCTACATGGGAAAAGCCGCAAATCAAATCTTCCTGGGATCATCGTCGCAGCTCAGTGTGAATCTCCCACAAGTGAGAAATATTTGAAGATTTGATGTCGATTCTGACGTTAATTTGTACATTTGGTTTCCTATTTATTTATTTATTTTGATCTAGAAATAACTGATTAAGTGGCTATAATCCTGCAGGCGCATACATAGCATCTGTTCTCTTATTTTTAGGCATATTGGTGATGGAAATATTTGTCATTTAATGTCTTGCTGAATTTATACTCACTTGAATAATTCAACTAACTAGAAATAACTTTAATGTTGAAAATACTGTTTTGTAAACTGAGTCCTTGTTCATTACATACACAGAGTCTCTATGACAAAAGCACACACAGTCACATACACACAGTCATTCACACACACACAGAGTCTCTATGACAAAAGCACACACAGTCACATACACACAGTCATTCACACACACACAGAGTCTCTATGACAAAAGCACACACAGTCACATACACACAGTCATTCACACACACACAGAGTCTCTCTGAAATAAGCACACAGTCACATACACACAGTCATTCACACACACACAGAGTCTCTCTGATATAAGCACACAGTCACATACACACAGTCAGACATGAAACCAAAAGTAAAAAAATAAATAAAAAAAAAGCATATACATGCTCCCCCATCTCCTTGTTGTATTGCCTCTTACAGCAGAGAGGGGGTCTCTCTAGCATTGTCAGCATTGTCTGTGCTCTTTATGCCAGGTTGTCTTGTGACACCCAGTGCTCTGGATCTCTTTCAAGTACATGGCCAAGAAAGTGAAGCAGGCAGTCTGAGCCGATGCACAAACGTGTCACTCCCAACAGGAAACCAATGGAATGTTCCTGCTGATGACATCACTATTTAGAATGTTGTCCCATCTATGGTGCTGCTGTTGATCCAAAAGAAAGCAAAATAATTGTTCATTGAAGCATTTTCCAATTTTTTTTCAAAAAAGGAAAAATAAACCTTTAACTCTAAAATGGCACTAGGATTTCTCCCCGGATCAGCAAAATACTAATTCATGAATAAGGCCCTGGGTTTATAGCACTGAATATCACTAGAGAAGCCGGACACATGTATTGAAGAAAAACCAACACCGAGATTTTTAAATACAGCAGAGCAAAAAAACAAAAAAAAAAAAATCACTGGTCCATCTTCTAGCATAGGATTTGCAATCCAATGTAATTTCTCTGAGTCCCCTATTAATTCAATTCCTTTATACCGGGGTCTATTCCCCAAACTGTCTGTCGAACTGGAAGACAAGTAGTAAAATTCAGGGCAAGATTTCTGCTTTGGAGTAACTGGCGACCCGTAGTGGGCCTGATTTTTTTCAAACCTGCTTGTGAATAATATTTTTACTTTTTGTGGAGCACAATTCAGTTCTTTCTCACCTTTTCCAGAGGGAGAGAAAGAAGGTTTAAAAGGGGGAATAAATAATTCACGGACCAATCCAGGTGCAGATGTCAGAATACTTTAATAATATAATATTTCTAATACGTCTTATGCAAATGCACTGGACATTTGATATAAAATTGTAACTTTCAGATTTGTTCATACCATACGTAATTAGTTTATTTTATTCTAACTTCCCCTTTGGAATTATGATTCCATTTAACTAGCAAATTAGCCTAGAACATAATACATGTGACACCAAGGTCTTTTCAGTACATGGCTCTTCACTGCAGCCTAATTACCTTATTTTTCTCTTTTTGATTTTTTTGGTGCTGTTCTTTTCCCAGTATCGCTCGAGGGCCCCTTTACTCTGACTGACCGCTACGTTCTATTACAAAGCAGTCTGGAAAAAGACAACTCTTTATAAATGCAGATTCTCATTACTGAGTCGGCCCTTTAATAATGGTTTAATAAAGACCTCAAGCTTTTATGTAGTTTGGTTTTTTTAAGCACAATTTTCTCAAACTGACTTTTGTTTATCACTTTGTTCTTCCTGGAAAGGAATATTTGTTATTTGGGAATTTGTAAGATCCTGGGAAGAAAATCTCTGAAGCACTAATTTCTTTCATATGATATTTTTCTTTTCGTATTTTGGAACAATTAGGTCTTATAAAAAAAATAACAAATCCTACATAAAGCAACTGTAGGGAAAAAATCAATCTGTTTAACTGAAAGATTCCATCAAATGTAGACTTTTTTAATAGAAATATTTTAATAACAGAATACAAATAAAGTACCTTGTTGAGCCATATTTATGGCTCTTTCAGGAGGCGGACATGTTGTTTAGAATTTTGAGTCAGATCTACCCCTATGTCCATAATGATACAAGCATTATAATTGACTTATTTCATATTTATAAGGTTATTAATGTAATTATGCTCACTATTATTATATTTGTGTATGTGTTTGTATGTCTATTCTTGTATTACATTAGCATCTTTTTTCATTTTTTAAAATACTTTCGTTTTTTGCTGTTTGCAACATATAAAGCTCATACCCATTGGATTTTTTATAACTATTTTGTAGCTGTCCACATCATGGGACTAAGTTGTTCTGGGCCAAAAGGTCTGGGACTATGTGATGTCATGCACAGGCATTCCTGTCTCTTTGAAGCTCCTAACATAAAAAAAAAACCCAGAGGCAGGAGGCTAACCTGTTTTTTCTGAATGTTTTTGGATATCTTTCTTCCCTAAGGAATGTGGTACCATCTGAAATATGTATAAGATAAGCCTGGAGTAGCAGAAGACAAATTGGCCAAGAAGGTTTCTCTATACAGAACAACAGGCATCTTCAGTTTCTCCCATTTTTCAATCTCTGGGTGTCCCACTTAGGGATTGAGTCTAGTTTTGCATCATTCACCTGTCATACCCCCCAGGTGACTCAGTGTATGATGGAATCTCAAAAGAGGATTGACAGATTTCCTCTTTGATCGAGCCTTGAAGTGTGGCAGGTTGGTTGCAAAAACTGACATTGAATCGTTTGTCCAATTGCTGCTGATCCACCCTGAGTGTCAGTATTTGTTAGGTTTCTACTTTCAAGGTTCATATTACTGTGACAGATGCTTTCCCATGGCTTGTTCAATTCCTTGTATTTATTTTGAGGCTTTTAGTTCTTTCCTCTAAAAAGAGCTTGCAACACATAGAGATGCCAGATTATACCTGGGCATGGTGACATACGCAGGTTAACACATGGGTGATGTGTTTATGTTTATGTATGTTTACAATATGGCTGATGTTTATGTATATTGGGCAAGAACCATGGTTGTGTTATGCTTTGGCCATTACCACCACCAAAAAAGATATAATGTTTTAATGTTATTTATCTTTTTTATATATATATTTTTTATTAATTAATAAACTCTTTTTGATGCACTTCATCCTGAGCTATTGTCCACTTCTGTCCAAGCTTGGCTGCCATGAGAAGCTCGAAAAAGGAGTAGCGTGGAAGGTATGTACTACCTCTGGTACGTTATCTACAACTAGGGTTTTCAACTTTTTATAATTTTTATAATTTTTGCATGATGCTTTGCAGTGTGAAGAAGTTGTAAGTGACCAGATGAAAACTAGTTAACCAGTCAAGGAGTGGATGCTTTGTTACTTGTTATCCATCTGAGTACACATACCTTCTACGTATGCAACAGTTATACGTGGCCGATAAAATATGGCTACGCTCAGGTGAACTAAAACAAAAGGCCATTTAATGTTCACTTCCTGTCGTGTCTTAGAACTTCCTGTTTGCCAAGTTGTCGGGAATCGGGTTTCTTGGGTCCAAAATTCTTTTCCCGTGTCCTGAAAATCAATGTGATTTCAGAAATGTGAAATTCTGTAACAAAAAAAAAATAAAAATGAGTTTGATACATATATGTCTTTGAACTCTACGAACAAAATGTTCTTCCACACGGCAAATAAGTGTAGTAGCGAGAATTTCTCTGTAATTCCAGATCTGGCTACTTTGAAAGACATTTATAATGTATTATTAGTGTTGCTGGGGAATATTATTTAAGAGATGTGAATTGAGTATCAGTGACCTGTCACAGTGGAAGATACAGCTCTTTTTTATCATGTGCTTTTAATGGGATTTTTTTTTGACTCTTCAGGAAACAAATTGCTTTAGATACCTGCTGGGGAATGAAAATATTACAATTACAAAGCTCTTTAGAATTCTGCACGCGATTTAGACTTAGGTGAGAAGTATTTACAGTATTTATTGTTGGAAAATCTTCAGGTAACATAAAACATAGCTGCAATCAGTGTGAATAATCAATATAGAACCATATAGATTAAAAAACACATTTAAAAAAAAAATTAACTTAAAAAAGGCATGAAGAAGAGAGCATGATGTAAAGTTATGAGGGTGAAAGATACCCTGACTAGTCTTCAAGTAGAGGTGGTAGGGGCACTCCCAATGAATGTCGTGTTTAAAGGAAAAGCGGGGAGGGTGGAGCTATTTTCACTATTATTATTCAATTTATGTATTCAATATTAGTGTTTTGGATAGTTAAAAACATAATAACAGTGGTACCCCTCAAACATGACTGGCCAAAAGGCTCCCAACACCAATAAAATAGATTGGGGGCCAGAGCTACTTGACTAGGCGCCAATAAATTATAATCATCCCCCCACCCCCAGACTCCATAATAAATAAATATCTCCCCGTGGTCTGGGGGTTGCCGAAATGGCCCCAGGCTCCAAAAATGGGGGATGCCAAACTGGAGGCTGCCGGGCTTGCTGAAATGACCCCTTTAACCATAACACTGATCTGTCCCAAAAATGTGTTTGTATTCCAAGTGTTGCAGTTTATTTGCAAATGGTCTCAATTATATCCTATGTCGGCAAAAACACAGAAACGTTTCAAACACTTTTTTTTCCTTGCATGCGCTTGTGATTATGTTAATACGACGTACAAACTGTTTTACACACTGATTACGTCCCACGTGACGCAGTCCCTTTAAGAGAAATCGCAATCGGTGAAGAAGAAAGTATACAAAAACTGACACATGTTCAGAATTGATACAGACATTATAACATTCCCCCACACCAGGGAGTAACAGATTCATCTAACGGCAGGCGAAATAAAATCGAAATGCACATTGATTTTACTAGATTTATGGAGGGGGGGGGGGGGGGTTGCCTAGCGCAAAAAAAAAAGTGAATTTTAATATTCGCCAAAGAATGTAAATTAACTGTCAGATGGCAAATTGCTCTATCTAAAAGAAGGAGCTGAATTATCGCATCATCCTTCAGGAACTAGGAAAGCTGGGAAGCGAGAACGGGATAAAGTATAGAAAACCCAGAATAAATTACAAGATATTTGGAATTTACTATTTTTTTTTCTCCTGTGCGGCTGAGTGAAGGAAAAAAAGCCACAATAAATAATTATTCGCTGAATTTTATTTCAATAGTAAAACCCTTTGATCCTTGGTATATCTGGGGTTGTCCTCTGTGGATAAGCTGCAAGTTTGCCGCATTCTATAGATGCTTCGGTTCTTGTATTAATTTGATATTCTCACCAGCCGTAGTGTTAGGACAAGTCGTGATGAGGACATTATTGTTCTTCCTTAATGTAATTTCCTTGGTGTCCAGAATATCTTTAATATTTGGGCTATATGCACAGAATCTTGTTCTGCCAGAGGCAAAGATTTCTCAAGGGTCTCTAGTAATTAGGTATGACAGATGTCCCCTCCCTCCTGCTGACAGGCAGAGCTCTGCTAGAGACTGACTGTGCTCCGGAGAAAGTCTTCAAATAATAGAAATCTAACGAGCTGCAATGCTCTTCTTTTTTTTGTCCTTTATTTACTCGAAAATTTGACACTATCATCTTGTGTTTTTTTTTTTGGAAAACATATTTCTTGTGTTTGTACATTTATTTGGTAATAAGTGAGTGGCGGTTTTTGTATAGATGGTGGTAGAAAAGCAGTGGTAATAAGGAGTGGTAATATATATCCCAGATAATAAGTTCCAGCCCTATGTGATTAGTGTCTGCATCTATACAGCTTCCAAGATCTTCTGCCAGAATCTGGAAATCCAAAGTAACATAGTAACGATGTAACATAGTAATTTAGACTGAAAAAGACCTGAATCCATCAAGTTCAACCCATATAACTGTCATTCCTGCTGTTGATCCAAAAGAAAGCAAAAAACCCTACCTAAGTGATTTTCAATGCAATGTGTGCATCCATATATTACACAGGAGACTGTACAGAGCAGACATATAATAATACCTGGTGAATGATAACTATACTTGCAATGTGTGCATACATATATTACACAGGAGCCTGTACAGAGCACACATATAATATTACCAGGTGAATGATAACTATACTTGCAATGTGAGCATACATATATTACACAGGAGCCTGTACAGAGCACACATATAATAATACCAGGTGAATGATAACTATACTTGCAGTGTGTGCATACATATATTACACAGGAGTCTGTACAGAGCACACATATAATAATACCAGGTGAATGAGAACTATACTTGCAGTGTGTGCATCCATATATTACACAGGAGACTGTACAGAGCAGACATATAATAATACCAGATGAATGAAATACTTGCAGTGTGTACAGCTGTATGTAGAATTAGGAGGGGTTAATGTCAGATCTATTTAGGTAGCTGATCATACAGCTGTACGTGTGTAATGAGAAGTAGGAGGAATTAATGTCAGATCTATTCAGGTAGCTGATCATACAGCTGTATGCGTGGAATGAGAAGTAGGAGGAGTTAATGTCAGATCTATTCAGGTAGCCGATCATACAGCTGTATGCGTGGAATGAGAAGTAGGAGGAGTTAATGTCAGATCTATTCAGGGAGCTGATCATACAGCTGTATGCGTGGAATGAGAAGTAGGAGGAGTTAATATCAGATCTATTCAGGTAGCTGATCATACAGCTGTATGCGTGGAATGAGAAGTAGGAGGAGTTACTGTCAGATCTATTCAGGTAGCCGATCATACAGCTGTATGTGTGGAATGAGAAGTAGGAGGAGTTAATGTCAGATCTATTCAGGTAGCTGATCATACAGCTGTATGTGTGGAATGAGATGTAGGAGGAGTTAATGTCAGATCTATTCAGGTAGCTGATCATACAGCTGTACGCGTGGAATGAGAAGTAGGAGGAGTTAGTGTCAGATCTATTCAGGTGGCTGACCATACAGCTGTATGCGTGGAATGAGAAGTAGGAGGAGTTAATGTCAGATCTATTCAGGTGGCTGACCATACAGCTGTATGCGTGTAATGAGAAGAAGCAGGAGTTAATGTCAGATCTATTCAGGTAGCCGATCATACAGCTGTATGTGTGGAATTAGAAGTAGGGGGAGTTAATGTCAGATCTATTCAGGTAGCCGATCATTCAGCTGTATGCGTGGAATGAGAAGTAGGAGGAGTTAATGTCAGATCTATTCAGGTATCTGATCATACAGCTGTACGCGTGGAATGAGAAGTAGGGGGAGTTAAGGTCAGACCTATTCAGGTAGCCCATCATACAGCTGTATTCGTGGAATGAGAAGTAGGCGGAGTTAAGGTCAGACCTATTCAGGTAGCCGATCATACAGCTGTATGCGTGGAATGAGAAGTAGGAGGAGTTAATGTCAGATCTATTCAGGTAGCCGATCATACAGCTGTATGCGTGGAATGAGAAGTAGGAGGAGTTAATGTCAGATCTATTCAGGTAGCCGATCATACAGCTGTATGCGTGGAATGAGAAGTAGGAGGAGTTATGGTCAGATCTATTCAGGTAGCCGATCATACAGCTGTATGCGTGGAATGAGAAGTAGGAGGCGTTAATGTTAGATATATTCAGGTAGCCCATCATACAGCTGTATGCATGGAATGAGAAGTAGGAGGAGTTAATGTCAGATCTATTCAGGTAGCCGATCATACAGCTGTATGCGTGGAATGAGAAGTAGGAGGAGTTAATGTCAGATCTGTTCAGGTAGCCGATCATACAGCTGTATGCGTGGAATGAGAAGTAGGAGGAGTTAATGTCAGATCTATTCAGGTAGCTGATCATACAGCTGTAAGCGTCGAATGAGAAGTAGGAGGAGTTAAGGTCAGATCTATTCAGGCAGCTGATCATACAGCTGTACGCGTGGAATGAGAAGTAGGAGGAGTTAATGTCAGATCTATTCATGTAGCCCATCATACAGCTGTATGCATGGAATGAGAAGTAGGAGGAGTTAATGTCAGATCTATTCAGGTAGCCGATCATACAGCTGTATGCGTGGAATGAGAAGTAGGAGGAGTTAATGTCAGATCTATTCAGGTAGCTGATCATACAGCTGTAAGCGTGGAATGAGAAGTAGGAGGAGTTATTGTCAGATCTATTCAGGTAGCCGATCATACAGCTGTATGCGTGGAATGAGAAGTAGGAGGAGTTAATGTCAGATCTATTCAGGTAGCTGATCATACAGCTGTATGCGTGGAATGAGAAGTAGGAGGAGTTAATGTCAGATCTATTCAGGTAGCTGATCATACAGCTGTATGTGTGGAATGAGAAGTAGGAGGAGTTAATGTCAGATCTATTCAGGTAGCTGATCATACAGCTGTATGCGTGGAATGAGAAGTAGGAGGAGTTAATGTCAGATCTATTCAGGTAGCTGATCATACAGCTGTAAGCGTGGAATGAGAAGTAGGAGGAGTTAATGTCAGATCTATTCAGGTAGCTGATCATACAGCTGTAAGCGTGGAATGAGAAGTAGGAGGAGTTAAGGTCAGACCTATTCAGGTTCATAGCAACAAAACTGTAGGATTGATTAAGAGACAATGAACAATACAATGGAAAGATATATATTTTTTTTATGTTATGTCATATAGAGTCAATAACCATCCTTAATATTGCTGCAATGTATTTATAAAGATCCAACGCAAATCAAGGAATAGAGAGAAATGGCAGCTTCATAACATAAACCAAAGCTCATGGTGTGTGTGGTGCTACTGGGGAGTGTTGGTATGTTAATAATAATAATCCTGGTTAAATCTCACAGCTTGCTCCATCTGGCTTTGGTTCACGTAATGGCTGACAGCCGCAAAAAACATTTCAACTGAAAAACCTACTGTTTAGTGATTTTTTTCCTTACTTTTTCTTCACGCTCATTATGTACTTAGCATCACAACTGTTCCAGTTTGAATAGCAAATTACTTCTGTTCTACCTATTTCTCATTACGACTTTAGGCTGTTACTATGTACTAAAGAATAGAAACCTATAGAAAGCAGGATAGGGGTTAAACACTCCGATTTCCCCAGACCTCCCAGCTGCTGAACTGCTACAATCTAAATAATGGTTTGAAAGAAAACAGTTCCATTGATCTTTTGCGACTTTCCTCGCTCATTGTAACGGCAATTTAATCAGGGGCTCAGTGGGTTCCCCAAACTCAAAGGATCTTTGGCCATTTCCCATCTTTCTCCATACTATCTCGCCTCCTACTTCCATTTCCCACATTTATCTTCCACTTATGCCTTTCTCTGGCTCTGGAATCAAATAAATAAATATTTTGGTTATTATTTGTGTGTATACAGCGTCTGATTGGTTTTTGATACAATTTATTGATAAGATTCTGCAGTACTGGTGGATGTTTTCACCTTTCTATAGCTAGGGGAGTGGAGAGAATGACAAGATATATATATATACATACAATATTACACAGTGTGAGTGACACTATGTCTTTGAATGTGTTACCCACCTACTTGACCTTTTAACTCCAAGCTGTTACTTTATGGTTTGGTAAAGAGCACACTGGGGGAATCATTGCCATTTTCTTTGTAATAGACGCGCCTCATATTTGATGTGCTGAGCCACTGGTGTCCTTTTGTTTATTATTGGTGGGCTGGCAGAGCCCCGGCTTGGGTATTTGTCCTAAAGGAGATCTGTTCCTTCCAGAATTGGTTGCTGTCTGCAATATATATCTGCTGGTATAATATACAGGCAAATTAATGGGACTCTGTCTCCTAAAAGGTATTTATACTGTAAATGTAGAGAATAAAAATAAAAAACACATACATTTTAGGGTCTACTAAATATAGAGCGATCTGCCCTGAAATTGGTCCAGATGGAGATTTCAGCCAAATCGGCTACTCAGTATGGCCACCATCAGTATGGCCACCTACTCAGTATGGCCACCTTCAGTATGGCCACCTTCAGTATGGCCACCTACTCAGTATGGCCGCCATCAGTATGGCCACCATCAGTATGGCCACCTACTCAGTATGGGCACCTACTCAGTATGGCCACCTTCAGTATGGCCACCTACTCAGTATGGCCGCCATCAGTATGGCCACCTACTCAGTATGGCCACCTTCAGTATGGCCACCTACTCATTATGGCCACCTTCGACATGGAATCTGCAATTACTGCTGATCTTTGGGCCAATTTTATAACATTGTTCCGGGAAAATGGTCTAGGAAATCCCACGGATTCCCCCTGGTAGAAGCACTCGAAATGCCCTAAATTTGGCCAAGAAAGATGAATTTCAGACATTCCAATCCTCCAGATATGAGCTAGAGAATTAAATAGAACAAGTAAAGAAGAATTGAAGTAAACACATATTAGTCACAAAAATATTCATATGCAATTATAATGTATTAATGTTATATGTAGTAATAGTATATTTACATTAATATATGCATTTCTTAATTTTAATAAAACACTTTTTTAATATGATTGTTTGCTAATTTACTTTAAATTAAAGTATTATGTTTTTTTTTTCAATTATTATTTTCAATTTTTCTTATTTTTAGTAAACTTTGGCTTAATTTAGAAGGACTTCATCTATTTCCGCAGTAGCCAAGGGTCTCCAAAATGGCCCCGGCATGGAGAGGACCGAGGCTTTCCGGAGCCAACTGGACAAATTGAAAGTAAATGCGTAAATGGTGAGAAAAACACGTTTTTACTGTTTCTGTTTTAGACAAATGATCTACTTTCAGTGGGAAATGTGTCATTTACATATTTGGCCACAAAGTGATGTGATAAACAAGAGACACATTTCAAACACATTTCTCATAAACTATCACTTGCTCACAATTCTGAAAATCCATGCATTCAATCTGCATCCTGCGCAGGACAGTAGCGTCCCAAGGGGGGGGGGGGGGGGGGGGCGGTGCCACACTCAGGGTCCGCCCCGGGGGCCAAATGCTCTAGGTACGCCCCTGGCACAGGACATACCTTTATCAATAAGTGTTTTGCTTTTTTTTTTAATTTGTTTTTTTTTAAATGACATTATATCTGACTCATCCCTTAGGACATACCTACAAAACAAATGAAATCTTACTTGTGTTCTTTCCAGTAATACACTGTATACATAAAAATATTCAGCAAATGTAATGCAAAAAATTTTTTTAAAACATTTTTTTTTTGTATTTTCTGTTCTTTTTTGGATTTTTCCCAAGTTACAAACATTCAGAGGATAGTTGAGGAAAGAAATGTTCTAAGATAAACATGTATTCTGCGTAAAAGGTTTCTAGCCTGAGGTATAATGCCTCTTGTGTTACTTCTGTTAACTGATAATATGTTGATTTAACACAATGCACACTGTCTGCCGCTACATTTACATTACCTGACATTATCTCAGATATTGCTTTTCCAGGCTTATCCTTATTAATTTATATAGTCAGGGAACAGTAACACATCATAAAAGGAGGACGGCTTGGGTAGGAAACATCTGGAGGACACGTTGGTACTGAAGGAGTTTTTGTACCTAGACAACATATTAAGTGAGATCTGCAGCATAAAAGGTCAGAACATTATCCGGATCTGTCATTGGATTCTTTTCTCAATAGGTTTAATCACAGGAAGTTTCTAAGCGAGCATTTAAGGAGCATTTTTCGTTGCTATGATTCTAAGTCACATGACTGCAGACCAGAATTAATAAGGCCCCAATAAAAGATGAAGAAGACGACATGTGTTAAAATAATAGGAAGGAAAGACTCTAATTTTATAGTTGGGTAAAAAAGGAGAGTAGGGGGGAAAGCTACAGATAATATCAGGTTATTAAAAGCCACACTACAGAAGAAAAAGAAAATAGAGGTGAATGTGACATGAAGGACTTGAGAATCTGTTCATCTTTATCTTTAGCAGGTATACTATATATATATATATATATATATATATATATATATATATATATATATATATATATATATATATAAACAAATCCAAAAGGAATGCACTCACCTAAACTAGCATATATTATATTATACGGGGTGCTGCTGAGACCAAATATTTTGGATCTTTTGGATTTTGTATATATATATATATATATATATATATATATATATATATATATATGTCTGTTCATTATATTGCACCACAACATGCTCCTTAAACACCTTCTGTGATCATTGAATGTCCTGCTCGAGTGATATGTGCACTGACGCGGTAGTAGATACATGGAATAACCTTCCAGTAGATGTGGTAGAGGTCAATACAGTGACAGAATGTAAGCATACATGGGTAGCCATAAAGCTATATAAGGCTATTCAAGCTATAAGATAAGCATAGGGACGAAAATATTCAAATTATTACAATTTTTTTTTAGGCAGAAATTGGACCGAATGTTTCTTATCTGCCAACACATTCTATGTTTCGATGTTGCACACAACCCCTTTGCCCTTAAATAAATAGGACATTCTATTTTGGAACAGAAAAGCTCTCTCTGGTCCATTTAGCTCTACCTGAGGGCTGACATGTTTAGAATTTTTGATGTGATGTTCCTTCTTCCTATCCAAGATTCTAAACAACATGGCTGCCCCCTGGTAGAGCTATATAAACCAAAGCCGGCTCAATAAGTGTCTTTGTTTGGAATCTTTCCTTTAAGCTTTTCTATTTGGAATTCCTATAACTGAATTTATCTTTGAACTAAACTCACAGGGACTCTATCAACTAAGCATTGCTTATACTGTGCATGTAGAGACCCTTTAACATATTTTTTATTTTGCTGACAGTTCTCCTGCAAGAGTACCAGATGTTTATCAATGGTCTCATCGGGGGTTCATGCATATAAAATAATACAATAAATAGGTAGTGAGACCATTCATTCAGATCCTGGCCTCGATCTTTATGTACATATTTGGAGGTGAAACACATATCTTTATCGTTTTACATAACGTGTGTTATTGAGAATGATGCATTTCCTTGTTTCTGATTAGTTAAAGCCAGAACTACTTCTCCATGACCTTCGTCTCCAAGAGCATGTGCAATAGCTGACATTCCAAGGTTGCTCTCCATGGTGCTGAACTATCCGTCAACTTGTGTAGCTCCACGGATGTGCTTCTCTGCCTACAATGCACCAGTGGGGAGAATTAATTAGACTTAGCAAAGGTCATGCATTAACCTGTCCAGGGTACCAGAGCATTAAGGTGGCAAATCTCCAGCAGTGTTTGCCTGCATTAATAAACTGAGATTATAATCTGGAGTCAGTCACTCTAAATGCATAAACACCACATTTTTTTTCCCTGTCTCTGTCACCATATTTTTTATTGCTTACATAATATAATATTTCTGTCATCACCGACGCATTTCTCTTGAATGCGTAACATGCAGAAAGGTAAACTTTTTCTAAAAGTTTGTGACAATCCGATCTTCTTTTAGTTGCAAGATCCTGTCATCATCTTTCTCCAACGAGTGAGGAATTGAGAAAAAGAAGATATTATGTGAAATCCATCATCTCCCCTTTCCTTCCTCAGGTTTAAATAACACTTTCCATGCTAGGTTTCATATTGTACATTGTATTGCTCCAAGGAACCATCGAGGGGGCAAGAAAGGAGTTTAACAGGCCTTAGCGCCCTCTGTCATCCGCTATCAATTACACCAAGCATTTTGTTTCCCTTTTTTTGGTCAGTGGTTCACACAGTGCCGTAGGTTTGCATCTCCCCCCTCCCCAAATCCCCACACTAATAAAAGCTTTCTACATCCATAAATCATCACGGAGCCCTACACAATGGCTGTCAGTCTCGTAGCCGCGCAGTCTCTGCAGTCATCTGTCAGCAACCCCCGATTTTTATTATTACTGAGAAGTTGAGCCAAGCTTTCTTTAATTGATTAATCAATATCCTTAATTGAGTTGAGGTTGTTTAATGGATAAGCTTCACTTGTTCTTTCTATATTTCCTGCATCCATTGACCTGTGTGCTCCATATCACTTGATTTATTTCTTTATTTACAGACAGGGTTGGTATCTGTAGTCAAAAGCCTATCTCTATAAAGTGCTACTCTACATGTTGGTCCTTACATTGAGCCTTGCATGGCTGGCAGCTCATACGTGTCCTCATGGTTTGTAATATTTAAAGGGGTTGTGTGTGAGACTGCACTATGTCCTGAAGCTCTCAGCAAAAACCACCCTCTTCTCTGGACAAAGTCTGGGGAGAAATCTCTGATATTTAGCTAATGTTTCCTCTTACTGATTCCTGGGGAAGGAGGGCTCTGGATACACCGAGCAGAGACATTTATTGCTGTGGAAATGTTTGGTGTCATTTATCCAAGCTGTTTAGGTACAAACTACGCTGGACTCATAACCCAAGTTTTTTTTTTTTTTTGCAGAAAGTTTCTATTGTACAAATCTGCGCAGCCTGTGTCACAACGATATGGCTGCAACGAATGTCATGAAAATGTGTGTTAGTGAAACTCACTAACACTAAAAACAATGTATTGGGCACTAATAATACAGAAATGTAGGTGGGGAAATAAGTCCCAAAAACACACCGGGGGCTGTTCACTAAAAATGAGTTGAGGTGAGATGAACATTTCAATTAAGTTATACATTGTGCAGGGAGAATCCTGGTGAGTTTGCACGGTGGGGGAAACTTACCATATTTGTACCTGCAAATGTATAGATAATTTAGTAAGATGCAATGTTCACCTACACTCACCTGCAACTCATCTTTTAGTGAATAGACCCTATGGTGGTCTGTACTAGCCCCTAAATTCTCTCCTCGCACAATGGCTGAAAAGTCGCCATAGAAACCAATAGAATGTTCCTGCTGATTACGTCACTTTTATAACTTTACCCCAGAATCACCATGGAAACCAATGGAATGTTCCTGCTGATTACCTCACTTTTAGAACTTTACCCCAGAATCACCATGGAAACCAATGGAATGTTCCTGCTGATTACATCACTTTTAGAACTTTGCCCCAGAATCACCATGGAAACCAATGGAATGTTCCTGCTGATTACATCACTTTTAGAACTTTGCCAAGGAAATCACCATAGAAAGCAGTGAAATATTCCTGCTGATGACATCACTTTGCCCTGGAAATTAAACTTTATACAGAACTTCTGTTATATCAAACTTCTAGAATTACCTTCTCCAGGATTTGGAACTGTTGAAAGCCTTGGACACAGACCTGGCTGTTTGATATTAAAGGTACTGTCTGGTGCCCAAAATGCAACTTCCAAATATTAATACATATTAATGGGCTTTCAAAGTACTTTAAATGCATGTCTTACATTTTGCATTGATTAATATATAAAATACTTACAGCTAGGATGAAATTGTGAAATTACAGCCATTTGCAAGAAACAAGGACTGCCCACACCAGGGGGCTTGAGTCAAATATTAAAAATGTGATTTATACAGAATACCTGCATCACATCACACTGGGATAAAAGCCTGTGCATTATACAGCAGTGATCTTCATCTTGCACCAAAGTGAGTTTGGGGACTAGACTTTCCCTTTAATGTTTTACTAGAAACAGACAGCCGATTCTGTAACTTTCCCAAGTTCTAGTCAAGCGATCAGCTCAATAAACAGTTTATTGCTTGCTCTGACAGCCTGGGAATTTAGCTGCAGTTGGTAACTAATAGACATGTGCATTCGTTTTCGGACGAATGCATTTTCGGACGAAAATAGCATTTTCGTCCATTCGTCCGAAAAACGAATAACGAAAATTTTAACTAACAAAATCCGAATGAACGAATGGTTAATAAACGAAAATCATTCGTTCATTCGTCCATTCGTCCATTCGTGCTATTGGCATTCTAAACCGAAATAGAGTCGGTTTACAATACCAATAGCATTGTACTACATTCCATAAACCGACATGAATGACTTTCGGTTTATGGAATGCATGTAATGCTATTAGCTTCCTATAAACCGAAATTGAGTTCCCATTCATACGAATAGGTCAATTGACCTATTCGTATGAATGGGGACTCTTTCGGTTTATAGAAAGCCAATAGCAGCATGTATTCTATAAGCCGAAAGTCTTTAAAACAAACGACGTTCGGTTTATAGAATACATGTAATGCTATTGCTGTTCTATAAGCCGAAAGACATTCGGCTTATAGAACAGCAATAGCATTACATGCATTCTATAAACCGAACGTCGTTCGTTTTAAAGACTTTCGGCTTATAGAATACTATTGGCATTCTATAAACCTAACTAGAGTCCCTCCTCATTCATAAGAATTTCTTATGAATGGGGACTCGACTCTAGTTCGGTTTATAGAAAGCCAATAGTATTCTATAAGCCGAAAGTCTTTAAAACGAACGACGTTCGGTTTATAGAATACATGTAATGCTATTGCTAAACTATAAACCGAACGACTTTCGGTTTATAGAATAGCCATAGGATTACATGTAGTGCATAAGCCGAAAGTCTATAAACCGAAAGTCGTTCGGTTTATAGGCTGTCGGCATTTTACTACACGAAGACAAAGTCTCCATTCATAATTTTATGAATGGAGACTTTGTCTCCGTGTAGTAAAATGCCGAAAGTCTATAAACCGAACGATCGGTTTATAGACTTTCGGCTTATATAATACATGTAATCCTATGGCTATTCTATAAACCGAAAGTTCGGTTTATAGAATAGCAATAGGAATACATGTATTCCATAAGCCGACAGCCTATAAACCGAACGTTCGGTTTATAGGCTGTGGGCATTTTACTACACGGAGACAAAGTCTCCATTCATAATTTTATGAATGGAGACTCTGTCTCTGTATAGTTAAATGCCGGCTTTTAACTATACGGAGACAAAGTCTCCATTTATAATTTTATGAATGGAGACTCTGTCTCCGTATAGTTAAATGCCCACAGCCTATAAACCGAACGTTCGGTTTATAGGCTGTCGGCATTTTACTACACGGAGACAAAGTCTCCATTCATAATTTTATGAATGGAGACTCTGTCTCTGTATAGTTAAATGCCGACAGCCTATAAACCGAACGACTTTCGGTTTATAGACTTTCGGCTTATGTAATACATGTAAACCTATGGCTATTCTATAAACCGAAAGTCGTTCGGTTTATAGAATAGCAATAGGATTACATGTATTCCATAAGCCGAAAGTCTATAAACCGAAAGTCGTTCGGTTTATAGACTTTCGGCTTATAGAATACAAGTAATACTATTGCCTTTCTATGAACCGAACGAGAGCCCCATTCATAAGAATTTCTTATGAATGGGGCTCTCGTTCGGTTTATAGAAAGCCAATAGTATTACATTGTATTCTATAAAACGAACGAAAAAAATTAACGAAACGAAAATAATGAACGAATTTCGTCTGAAACGAATGCACTAATGAACGAAATTCGTTTTAGACGAAATAAATAACATTTTCGTCCGAATGGACGAAAACGAAACGAAAATTTTAGTTTTGCACATGTCTAGTAACTAAGCCATTTTTTTTTCTTTCTTCCACAGTCCATCCAACTCAATAGCCGGTTTGTGTTAAATAAGCACTTTCTACTCTTTGAACTGCTTCTAACATCTGCAGCATGCACCTCAGAGCTACTTTTAAACATCTGCTAGTGGGACACGTTTCCTCTTCTTCTGCCTCTGTCTCTATAACTTATTTCTCAGCACATCTGCTAGTGCGCAGTATACGCAGTATACAGGAAGGTCCCATAGAAAGTCCTGTGGAGGGGTCATCAATGGGGGACATTTGTTTCACCCAAATGATCCCTTCAGAACACAGTATGCAGCGTCCAGGAGCCGGGCTGCAAATCTTAGTTACATGAATCTAAAAATAAATACAGCAACACATGAAAATGTGCATGAAATCCTAATAATCCATTTATTCCACGCGTCTGAATCATCGTGCTTGGATTTTCTTGCACAGCTCAGCAGGTATATTTTAAAACACTTTTCATTTAAATGCTATTTAGAAAGCGAAAATTATTTGGCTGCATTCATCATCAAAATGCCGAAAATTACACAGAAAAAGGCCAGGACCACCCATTACCTACAAACAATAGGAACACCACCGCAATTTAAAAAGAAAATGCATGATTTTGTTATCGGGATTTTAATGATTTTTTTTTTTTTTTGTGTTTAAATAGTTCCCATAATTTTGCAGTAGAGATAACGCTGTTTTTAATGCACCGTGTCTTTCAAATTTAGTATTTTAATTAAATGGAAGAATTTTTCCAGCTCGGCTACTTTGGCCTTACAACTTCCCTTCTCAATTGCCTGCTTTTTATGAATGAAGCCCTTATTGTATTGATAAGAAGCACGATAGGTCTGTGGTTCTTTGTTAACATTTTCCTTTTCTCGGCTCATGTTTTATTGCTTTTTTTCTCCCTCGCTGAACTTGTCTTTTATTCAGACTCATTAATGAACCTTTATATTTACATCTCATTGAAACGATGACTATTTAATGCTCCTGTTCCTCTCTTTACTGCACTTAAGCAAGATTTACAGTAATGACGCACAGAGAAAAGGCACTTACACGGGAAGTACTAAGGCACAATCATCCGTTGTCTGCTCCGGCTGTAAGTCGGGTGTAATACGTGTGATTATATAAGTACCCTCTTTGAAGTTTAGGTGTCACATTGGCTACATTTCCAGTGCACCCCAGAACACAGCTCTGTCCCCCGATCCAATTTGCAGCTCTGTATAAGAATTTAAATTAGTTATATTTGGGGTAAGAAAAGGGGTTTGTTTAGAATTGAAAGCTACAAAAGTGTCAATCCCATTCAAAATGCGTAGAGGATGAGAAGAATATAGCATAATGGTGAGTCAATGCAGCATGGAAGGTTTCGCCCAATCAGTAGTCAAACCCATCTTGCTCCAAGATATATCAAGTCTCTCTCTGCTCTACGTTTTTTAAATACTCCGCAAAGTACCAAGTAAAGGAACTAAATCTAAGGTCCTTCAACACAGTAAAGGAAGAGAGTATATTAAAAGGAAGAAAAACTACTAGAGGACATAGACTTAAATTAGAGGGGCAACGATTTAAAGGTAATATCAGAAAGTATTACTTTACTGAGAGGGTAGTGGATGTATGGAATAGACTTCCAGCGGAAGTGGTATAGGTTAATACAGTGAAGGAGTTTAAGCATGCGTGGGAAAGGCACAAGGCTATAGACATGTGCATTCGTTTTCGGACGAATGCATTTTCGTCCGAAAATAGCATTTTCGTCCATTCGTCCGAAAAACGAATAACGAAAATGCTAAACTAACGAAAGACAAATGAACGAATGGTTAATAAACGAAAATCATTTGACCATTCGTCCATTCGTGCTATTGACATTCTATAAACCGAAATAGAGTCGGTTTATAGAATACCAATAGCATTACAATGCTATTCTATAAACCGAAATAGAGTCCCCATTCATATGAATCGGTCAATTGAACGACCTTCGGTTTATAGACTATCGGCTTATAGAATAGCATAGAATTACATGTATTCTATAAACCGAAAGTCAATAAACCGAACGACCTTCGGTTTATAGACTTTCGGCTTATAGAATACATGTAATAGTATTGACTTTCTATAAACCAAAGTAGAGTCCGCATTCATAAGAAATTCTTATGAATGGGGACTCTATTTCGGTTTATAGAAAGCCAATAGCATTACATGTATTCCATAAGCCGAAAGTCTATAAACTGAACGAAGTTTGGTTTATAGACTTAAGGTTTATGGAATGTGTAGGTCAATTGATTCGTACGAATGAATTAAAACGAAATGAAAATAATGCACGAATTTCGTCTGAAACAAATGCAGTAATGAACGAAATTCGTTTTAGACGAAATAAATAACATTTGCGTCCGAATGGACGAAAACTAAACGAAAATTTTAGTTTTGCACATGTCTACAAGGTTATCCTAGATATAAGATAAGGTCAGGGACTAATTAAAGTATTACTTTACTGAGAGGGTAGTGGGTGCATGGAATAGTCTTCCAGTAGAAGTGGTAGAGGTTAATACAATGAAGGTGTTTATGCATGCATGGGGTAGGTATAAGGCTATCCTAGATATAAGATAAGGTCAGGGACTAATGAAAGTATTACTTTACTGAGAGGGTAGTGGATGAATGGAATAGTCTTCCAGTAGAAGTGGTAAAGGTTAATACAGTGAAGGAGTTTAAGCATGCATGGGATAGGTATAAGGCTGTCCTAGATATAAGATAAGGTCAGGGACTAATGAAAGTATTGCTTTACTGAGAGGGTAGTGGATGCATGGAATAGTCTTCGAGTAGAAGTGGTAGAGGTTAATACAGTGAAGGAGTTTAAGCATGCATGGGATAGGTATAAGGCTATCCTATATATAAGATAAGGTCAGGGACTAATGAAAGTATTACATTACTGAGAGGGTAGTGGATGTATGGAATAGTCTTCCAGTAGAAGTGGTAGAGTTAAATACACTGAAGGAGTTTAAGCATGCATGGGATAGGTATAAGGCTATCCTAGATATAAGATAAGGTCAGGGACTAATGAAAGTATTACTTTACTGAGAGGGTAGTGGATGTATGGAATAGTCTTCCAGTAGAAGTGGTAGAGGTTAATACAGTGAAGGAGTTTAAGCATGTATGGGATAGGTATAAGGCTATCCTAGATATAAGATAAGGCCAGGGACTAATGAAAGTATTACATTACTGAGAGGGTAGTGGATGCATGGAATAGTCTTCCAGTAGAAGTGGTAGAGGTTAATACAGTGAAGGAGTTTAAGCATGCATGGGATAGGTATAAGGCTATCCTAGATATAAGATAAGGCCAGGGACTAATGAAAGTATTACATTACTGAGAGGGTAGTGGATACATGGAATAGTCTTCCAGTAGAAAATTAATACAGTGAAGGAGTTTAAGCATGCATGGGATAGATATAAGGCTATCCTAGATATAAGATAAGGTCAGGGACTAATGAAAGTATTACATTACTGAGAGGGTAGTGGATGCATGGAATAGTCTTCCAGTAGAAGTGGTAGAGGTTAATACAGTGAAGGAGTTTAAGCATGCGTGGGATAGGTATAAGGCTATCCTAGATATAAGATAAGGCCAGGGACTAATGAAAGTATTACATTACTGAGAGGGTAGTGGATGCATGGAATAGTCTTCCAGTAGAAGTGGTAGAGGTTAATACAGTGAAGGAGTTTAAGCATGTGTGGGATAGGTATAAGGCTATCCTAGATATAAGATAAGGCCAGGGACTAATGAGAGTATTACATTACTGAGAGGGTAGTGGATGTATGGAATAGTCTTCCAGTAGAAGTGGTAGAGGTTAATACAGTGAAGGAGTTTAAGCATGTGTGGGATAGGTATAAGGCTATCCTAGATATAAGATAGGAAACTGGGGACTAATAAAAGTGTTTAGAAAATTGTGCAGACTAGGTGGGCTGAATGGTTCTTATCTGCAGACACATTCTATGTTTCTATGTCATAGTTTTTCTAGATCTCTGCTCTGGGATTTATACCCTTGTGTACAAGATTGTGGACATATCCAATGCAATTGGAACTCAGAAGGTTAATATGTTTAAGACTCAGCCACATGCAGAGGACTCATTAAAGACGTATTTGGCTCCTTAAAAGCTTTGGTGCCCCCCTCCTTGGCCTTTATGATTTAATTAAAGATGAGACAAATACACGTGGAAGGGAATTAAATGATTGCACAGTTACAGATGAGACTTAGACCAAGAGTTGTGTGTTTGTGTCTACCTGTGTATGGGGACAAGCTAATCACAGGGCAGGGAAATGAATCTGTCTGCAGTGTCACATATTAAATCCCTGGGATGGGAACAGGGTTTAGCTTTACTGAAGCTTTGACTAATTCTCCAACCTCCGAGATTGTCCTTTCAACTCCTCCACTCTCTTATGGTTTCCAGACTTCACCAAAAACCTTCATTTTCACTGAAGGGTATCAACTGCTTTCCTTCTACCCCTCCGACCCTCCTTTACTACACCGTATTGCAGTTTGCCATCTGGGGTTAGGTAACGTTTATGAGGAGCCCCGTGTCTGTGGCAAGGTCATTTAAGGTCCACACAACATCATTAAACTGCCCTCCACAAACTCCATGTTAGTCCATGGTCCTGGCCTGGTTTCCTAAATACAATTTCTCTCTCTAATGTTTCTCCAGTATGTATGAATATAAATAATATAAGTAGCTGAATATCTATTGCATTCCTGGTAATCTATCTCCCCTACCGGACACAGGAGCAGAACCAGACCACCTCTAATAGCTTTTTACTCTTCTGTAACCATACATCCTCTTTTTTCATTTTGGAGAAGGTTCCTCCTCTCTTTCTGTAGCAGTATGTCTAAATGTTAATAAACTGTTTCTCAACAATTAAAGCCTCGCGTTTGATATGGTCGGACTCAAAACAGTTTCCAATCTGTCTCAATAGAAATAGAAAAATAGAATGTGTCGGCAGATATGAACCATTCGGCCCATCTAGTCTGCCCAATGGGTTGGGTAATGGGCTGGGTTAACACATGTCTCTTTCCGCTGAGCACAGGGGACGCTGGACTTTGAGAGCCACCAGCATACACATTGCAAAGTTCATCCATCCAAATGATCAATTAGCCTTGAGCTGGCTAATTACTGGCACTCCAGCTGTCACAGGACAGAGCAACATGGGAACCGAAGTCCATAGCAGCAGGCGTGCCAAAGGTTAGTCACTGCTGCTCTACAGAGGGGTCTATTCACTAACAAGTGAACTGAGAAAAATCGACATTGATAGCCGAGTTCGAAAGATGCACAAGTTTCTATGTTTCACTTCTCAGTTTACTTTTTAGTGAATTGACCCCAGACTTTTTATTCAATAAGGTATCCAGACACCTTGAGAGATCAGTCGCCAAACAGGGGAAGTGGTGGATCATGGGTATTGAGTTCATACACAATGTGTCTAATGGCTTTTTCATGAAAGGGGGAATTGAAAAGGGAATTCCAAACTTAAAGGACAACTAATCTTTTTTTTTTTTAACCCTTGCTTCCTTAGTGACCACCTTTACCAAAGTATACCCAACGTGCATCTTTACTCTGAGGCAGAGCTGGTAAGGAGCCTGGTGTGCACAGTCAATCAAAGCAGGGGCTTGTCCCACTCATCTGATCGGAGTCCGGTCGGCTCCCTCTCTCTCTCTGATAGTGCAAAGCTAGATGCTCTTTTCCAAAGTGGATCGGCAGAGTGGGTCTAGTTAAGGTTCCCTCTGTTGATACCTTTTTGCACTAGCAGAGAGAGACAACGACCAGACTGGGATGTCTGCTTCCCAGGGAAACATGGCAGCTGCAGGTCATTGGATAAATTGGCAGGTACTATTAACAGTGCTTGTCCGTTTATCCTCCTAGTACTTTGTGCTTCTATTTAAGAATCAGAAGTGAAGCAATGTTGACTTCTCTTTTAAGACCAGAGTAAAAGACAACTAAGTTGGAAAACTCTCATACTCATCTATACTTCAAACTTTGCTTTCTTGGCCTTACTTTTGCAATTCTCTTCTCAATTCCCTGTTTCATGAATTGCAGGGATTTCCGACACTCTCTAACCTCAGAATTACATCTGCCTTGAAATAGTTCATTTTAAATGATAGCTTGCCTTTTAGGAGCCTTTTGCATGAACACAGATGGGTCCATCATTTTTTAAGACATACCTGAGGCTTAAAAATGAAAATGTCCTTAAAGATCCTTAAAATACAGCTTTGATGACGAAAGTAAAAAACGAGCACACCTCTGCAAACAGAATCTGCCATCCATCGCACCAACAAGTGCTACACACAGCCGCTAAACACTGTTCCTTGCTATCAACACGCTCACTCTTCATAAATTTGCAATTGAAGTGCTTAGCTGCTAATTTATTGGGGAAGTTTTGGTTCTATTAAAGTTTTTTTATGAGTTCTGAGCTGTCTGACGAACAGGAAGAGTCAGCTTGTGATTGGCTGATCGCTGCCGCTGCAGACTACAAGGATTATTTATGTAGTGAGCAATTCTGGGTCATGACTATGAAGTGGGCTACAAGAAACATCTCACAATCCACCTTTTTAAATCTCAGTCCTCCACAATATAATCCTCCTCCTTTTTATCTCAGTCCTCCACAATATAATCCTCCTCCTCTTTATCTCAGTCCTCCACAATATAATCCTCCTCCTCTTTATCTCAGTCCTCCACAATATAATCCTCCTCCTCTTTATCTCAGTCCTCCACAATATAATCATCCTCCTCTTTATCTCAGTCCTCCACAATATAATCCTCCTCCTCTTTATCTCAGTCCTCCACAATATAATCCTCCTCCTCTTTATCTCAGTCCTCCACAATATAATCCTCCTCTTTATCTCAGTCCTCCACAATATAATCCTCCTCCTCTTTATCTCAGTCCTCCACCATCTCATCCTCCTCCTCTTTATCTCAGTCCTCCACAATATAATCCTCCTCCTCTTTATCTCAGTCCTCCACAATATAATCCTTCTCCTCTTTATCTCAGTCCTCCACCATCTCACCATCCTCCTCTTTATCTCAGTCCTCCACCATCTCATCCTCCTCCGCTTTATCTCAGTCCTCCACAATATAATCATCCTCCTCTTTATCTCAGTCCTCCACCATCTCATCCTCCTCCGCTTTATCTCAGTCCTCCACAATATAATCCTCCTCCTCCTCTTTATCTCAGTCCTCCACCATCTCATCCTCCTCCTCTTTATCTCAGTCCTCCACAATATCATCCTCCTCCTCTTTATCTCATTATATGTTATTTTATTGTATTGTGTTATATTTTTGTAGATTTGTTATTGTATTATATGACTGTATTAGATGTTATATTATAGTATTTTGTTATATTATTGCATCATATGGGTTTTTTAGATGTTATATTATTGTATTATGTGTTATGTGATTGTATTATATGTTATTTCATTGTATTAGATGTTATATTATTGTATTATGTGTAATGTGATTGTAGTATGTGTTATTTGAGTATATGATTTGTTATGTGATGGTATTGTGTGTTATATGATTGTATTATGTGTTATATTATTGTATTATATGATTGTATTATGTGCTATATTATTGTATTGTATGATTGTATTAGATGTTTTATTATTGTATTATTTGTTATATTATTGTATTATAGGATTGTTTTAGATGTTATATTATTGTATTATGTGATTGTATTATATGTTATTTAATTGTATTAGATGTTATATTATAGTATTATGTGTGATTGTATAATGTGTTATATGAGAGTATTATATGTTAAGTGATGGTAATATGTGTTATATGAGAGTATTATATGTTATGTGATGGTAATATGTGTTATATTATTGTATTGTGTTATATTATTGTATTAAATGATTCTATTAGATGTTATATTATAATATTCTGTGTGATTGTATAATGTGTCATTTGAGAGTATTATGTGTTATGTGATTGTATTATATGTTGTGTGATTGTATTAGATGTTATATTATAGTATTATATGTGACTGTATAATGTGTTATTTGAGAGTATTATATATTAAGTGATGGTAATATGTGTTATATTATTATATTGTGTTATATTATTGTATTATATGATTGTATTAAATGTTATATTATAGTATTATGTGTGATTGTATAATGTGTTATATGAGTGTATTATATGTTAAGTGATGGTAATATGTGTTATATTATTATATTGTGTTATATTATTGTATTATATGATTGTATTAGATGTTATATTATAGTATTATGTGTGATTGTATAATGTGTTATTTGAGAGTATTATATGTTATGTGATGGTAATATGTGTTATATTATTGTATTGTGTTATATTATTGTATTATATGATTGTATTAGATATTATATTATAGTATTATGTGTGATTGTATAATGTGTTATTTGAGAGTATTATGTGTTATGTGATTGTATTATATGTTGTGTGATTGTATTAGATGTTATATTATAGTATTATGTGTGATTGTATAATGTGTTATTTGAGAGTATTATATGTTATGTGATGGTAATATGTGTTATATTATTGTATTGTGTTATATTATGGTATTATATGATTGTATTAGATGTGATATTATAGTATTCTGTGTGATTGTATAATGTGTTATTTGAGAGTAGTATATGTTATGTGATGGTAATATGTGTTATATTATTGTATTGTGTTATATTATTGTATTATATGATTGTATTAGATATTATATTATAGTATTATGTGTGATTGTATAATGTGTTATTTGAGAGTATTATGTGTTATGTGATTGTATTATATGTTGTGTGATTGTATTAGATGTTATATTATAGTATTATGTGTGATTGTATAATGTGTTATTTGAGAGTATTATGTGTTATGTGATTGTATTATATGTTGTGTGATTGTATTAGATGTTATATTATAGTATTCTGTGTGATTGTATAATGTGTTATTTGAGAGTATTATGTGTTATGTGATTGTATTATATGTTGTGTGATTGTATTAGATGTTATAGTATAGTATTATGTGTGATTGTATAATGTGTTATTTGAGAGTATTATATATTAAGTGATGGTAATATGTGTTATATTATTGTATTGTGTTATATTATTGTATTATATGATTGTATTAGATGTTATATTATAGTATTATGTGTGATTGTATAATGTGTTATTTGAGAGTATTATATGTTATGTGATGGTAATATGTGTTATATGATTGTGAGATATAGATATCTGGGTTAGGTGTGTGTTATCTTCTTCCTCTGCTCTGCAATGTATAATGGAAAGTGGAATATGTAAGAAGAGATGACAGGTCTAGCGCTGCCTCACTGGTGAGCACTCCTTCTATTGTCACAAGTGAAAGCAGATTAACTGGCAGTGAAGAGCAGACTCCTTTGCTGTCAGCCGCTGGCATTCTGCTCTGCCTGGTGTCCGTATGCCCTATCCATCTGCTTCACTCAGTGCCTCTGCGGGGAGGAGATGGGCTTTTCGAGGCTGAGGCTGCTTTAGTCCTGATGTATTGGGGGGAGAGCTGCCAACTTTTAAGAATCACATCAGGGAGATTGCTCTCTCCCCCATGCAAAGTAAACTTTGTAAGTAATGAGGCGAGGGAGACCAGAGGCAGCAGCAGCCTGCAGATTGAGGGGTGCAGCAAAGGGGCCCTTGTTAATTAGTGTTTATGGTTAAACACACAGCCTTTACTTAAATCACAATCAGATTGTTTCTTTAATTACACTAAACATTATTACTGTTTGATCGTATTTGTGTCAATGTGAGATTTAAGGGAATTCACAGGAAACCTAAACCAATCAATAGTCTATATGCACACTGGGGTCAGGGGAGTATTGCAGCGATTAGGGTGGTATGTCAACTCCCAGAGCTGGCTCTCTCATCCACTACACAGAACACATGAGGCAGAGTGAGGGGTGAAGTCTGTGCCACTGATCATATTCGGGAAGGTTGCATTGTAAAGCTGTTTGGGCACAAAGATGGCACAGAAAGGCTGTTTGGGCATAAAGATGGCACATAAATGAGGTTTGGGCATAAAGATGGCACAGAAAGGCTGTTTGGGCACAAAGATGGCACAGAAAGGCTGTTTGGGCACAAAGATGGCACATAAATGAGGTTTGGGCATAAAGATGGCACAGAAAGGCTGTTTGGGCACAAAGATGGCAGTGACAAGCTGTTTGGATGCAAAGATTGCACATAAGTACTGACTGGGCACAAATATGACATATAAATGCTGTTTGGATATGGCATATAAATGTTGTTTGGGCACACAGAGGTGTAGTGGTAGTGTAGAGTAGCGATATTCCAAACTCTGAACATAGGGAGATCAAATTCACCAATAAATAAATAAAATGTCCCAAAGCAAAACAAGGGGGCACTAAGGAACAAGGTCAGTGGGAGTCCAAAGGGTCAAGGCAGGCAGAATAGTGATGGGACAGGGGAGGAGAGGGGAGCAAAAGCAAAACAAGGGGGCACATGGACATTCACATGGACACAAAAATGATCACACAGCCACAAACATATTCACATGGACACAAACATGATCACACGACAACACACATGATCACATGGCCACAAACATGATCACATGGCCACAAACATGATCACATGGACACAAACATGATCACACGACAACACACATGATCACACAGCCACAAACATATTCACATGGACACAAACATGATCACATGGCCACAAACATGATCACATGGACACAAACATGATCACACGACAACACACATGATCACATGGCCACAAACATGATCACATGGACACAAACATGATCACACGACCACACACATGATCACATGGACACAAACATGATCACACGACAACACACATGATCACATGGCCACAAACATGATCACATGGCCACAAACATGATCACACGACCACACACATGATCACATGGCCACAAACATGATCACATGGCCACAAACATGATCACATGGCCACAAACATGATCACATGGACACAAACATGATCACATGGACACACACATGATCACACGACAACACACATGATCACATGGCCACAAACATGATCACATGGACACAAACATGATCACACGACAACACACATGATCACATGGACACAAACATGATCACACGACAACACACATGATCACACAGCCACAAACATATTCACATGGACACAAACATGATCACATGGCCACAAACATGATCACATGGACACAAACATGATCACACGACCACACACATGATCACATGGACACAAACATGATCACACGACAACACACATGATCACATGGCCACAAACATGATCACATGGACACAAACATGATCACACGACCACACACATGATCACATGGACACAAACATGATCACACGACAACACACATGATCACATGGCCACAAACATGATCACATGGCCACAAACATGATCACACGACCACACACATGATCACATGGCCACAAACATGATCACATGGCCACAAACATGATCACATGGCCACAAACATGATCACATGGACACAAACATGATCACATGGACACACACATGATCACACGACAACACACATGATCACATGGCCACAAACATGATCACATGGCCACAAACATGATCACATGGCCACAAACATGATCACACAGCCACAAACATATTCACATGGACACAAACATGATCACATGGCCACAAACATGATCACACAGCCACAAACATATTCACATGGACACAAACATGATCACATGGCCACAAACATGATCACACAGCCACAAACATATTCACATGGACACAAACATGATCACACGACAACACACATATTCACACGACCACACACATGATCACATGGGCACGAAAGTGGGTGGCAAAGATGAGGGACCCCTGTACTTGGTAGCAGTGGGCCTCAGAGGCTGACATGCAGTGACAAGCATTGGGGGCAATGATGGACAAACATGGAAAGATTGGGGGTGCATAGGTTAAGTGAGGTCTAGGGCAGCATTGATCTGATTGTATGTATACAGTAGGCACACATGGTGATACCAATAATAACAGCGGACTGAGCCAGTGTATATGTTATGAGAAACATGGTAGACACATTTATACCATTTTACACATAGGGCCTTTTAATTTTGGGGGTTTGCACTCGGTGTGCCAGTCCCCTCTGGTGCTGCGAGCCCTGGGTCACTTCATGTATAAATAATCAGCCACGTTTGGCTGTTCCTCAACCAGTTTTATTCCTCACCCAGCTGTTTCTGTTTCAGTCAATAATTGGGTTTCAACCTGTATCTTAAACTGGTAATCATTAGCACCTGTTTGGTATATTTGTTTAATCATACACCTGACTATAAGCCTACAAAATCCTAGTCTCTGTGCAAGTCGACCTAGAGGAATTGATGCTGTTTGAAGACAATCACACCAAATATTAATTAAGTTTAGATTTTTTTTCTGTTCACTCTCTTTGCATTTTGTTAAATGATAATAAAAAATAAAAAAAATTAAAATTAAGTATTCTTACTTCATGGCATTTTTTTCACACCTTGGTTTATAAAGTTGAAGGTACCAGGATTAACCACAAGTAAAAGAATCTGACCCTCTAACCATGTATCAAGATACAAGAGGTACCTGACAAGAGGTACTTTCTAAATTCCTAATTAACCCTCTTCCATCCAGCCTTTCATACCTTGGGATTTTAAATATGTAAAGGTACATTTGCGCTTATAATTAGATTTGTAGATCTAACATGGATGGGAGATAGCGTGTAAAAGTCTGTACGGCAGAGAGTAACCTTCACCCTGCAGGGGTGCAGTGAGTATGGGTTGTATTTGTGATGTACCATGAATAGCACATTCAGGTCTGGAGCATCCGAGGATGGAGACAAGGTCACAGAGATCCGGGTCAAGGTCACATAGGTCTGGGTCAAGGTCACATAGATCTGTCTTTTTGTTTTTATTGCATTAAACACATTTACATTTGCATCTTTCTCCTTGAAACTGTGCAAAAGAAAAAGGATTTAGTAGCTTGTTTTAGAGGAACGCTACTAGAGCTGGGATATCTCCAGGCCACTGTTAATTAGGGATTAAGGGACACCTATGGAAAATATATACCACAGGGCATCATGCTTGATGATCTGAATAAAGAGGACGTTTGGCCTCTCTCACCCCCTCCCCATGGTATATATTTAGGGCAGGTGTATCCTCTGTGTGCTGTTGGAGTATGACATTACCCATAGTCCTCTGCCAGCTGGGACTCAGTGTGTTAAGAGGGCAGACACATTGGCATTACTTGTGCTATGCATGTAGAGAATAAAAATGATCTACCAAAAATAGCAAGCAGTGTGTTTTAAATGTGTCTGTGGAGCCTCCTGCTTATATCACTGGTGGTTTGTATGCAAATGATCTCATTTTCAATGGGAAATGTGTAATCAACTCACAAGATGATGTCATAAGGACGAGACAGCACAGATACATTTAAAACACAATTTTTCCATTACGTTACACATTTGTTTGTACAAAGTATAGATATTTTTTTCGTCTCTCCCAGTGTGTGCAATGTTTAGAGTCCCTTCATGTAGCCAAGATGGACATTCTTCCATTGAGTTGTACTTCAAACTCCCTCTCAGTTTCCTCATTCCTGCTGACAGATCTCGACATTGATCCCCTCTCCGCCAGCCATTCCCCATATGCACCATACAAGCTGCAAGTCTGACGTAAGACATTTTGGAAAACGGCCAGGAAGTAGCGCAAGTGCATAATCTCTAAATTATTAATCGACTTCTGTCGTGCTCTTTAAATTTTTAATTTTGTCAACATATGAAACACATCCAGACAATTGAATTTAATTACATTTTTGCACAAATTATATCTTTTTTTAAATGTTTTATTTGCAAGCTCTTTCGCTGGCCCTAAAGTGTTAGGAAAAAAAACGTCTGCTGAAAGCTTTCCAATCCTCGCTTAGTTCACATGTTACTACATTTTGTTAACCCCAAAACATTTCCCGGCACAACAACATTTGGATTGATATGGCTTTTACATTTTATATACAGTAAATAATCAGCTTTTTTTAGGATAAATATTTTATGATATGTGTGTGTGTCTGTGTATGTATATACATCCTACATACTGCAGGGCTGCACTGTGTGTATATACATCCTACATACTGCAGGGCTGCACTGTGTGTATATACATCCTACATACTGCCGGGCCGCACTGTGTGTATATACATCCTACATACTGCCGGGCTGCACTGTGTGTATATACATCCTACATACTGCAGGGCTGCACTGTGTGTATATACATCCTACATACTGCAGGGCAGCACTGTGTGTATATACATCCTACACACTGCAGGGCTGCACTGTGTGTATATACATCCTACATACTGCCGGGCCGCACTGTGTGTATATACATCCTACATACTGCCGGCTGCACTGTGTGTATATACATCCTACATACTGCAGGGCTGCACTGTGTGTATATACATCCTACATACTGCAGGGCTGCACTGTGTGTATATACATCCTACATACTGCCGGGCTGCACTGTGTGTATATACATCCTACATACTGCCGGGCTGCACTGTGTGTATATACATCCTACATACTGCCGGGCTGCGCTGTGTGTATATACATCATACATACTGCCGGGCTGCACTGTGTGTATATACATCCTACATACTGCCGGGCTGCACTGTGTGTATATACATTCTACATACTGCAGGGCTGCACTCTACATGAATTGGATTGTGTGTCTGTGTGTATATACATCCTACATACTGCCGGGCTGCACTGTGTGTATATACATCCTACATACTGCCGGGCTGCGCTGTGTGTATATACATCATACATACTGCCGGGCTGCACTGTGTGTATATACATCCTACATACTGCCGGGCTGCACTGTGTGTATATACATTCTACATACTGCAGGGCTGCACTTTACATGAATTGGATTGTGTGTGTGTATATCCATCCTACATACTGCCGGGCTGCACTTTACATGAATTGGATTGTGTGTGTGTATATACATCCTACATACTGCCGGGCTGCACTTTACATGACTTGGATTGTGTGTGTGTGTATATACATCCTACATACTGCCGCGCTGCACTTTACATGAATTGGATTGTGTGTGTCTGTGTGTATATACATCCTACATACTGCTGGGCTGCACTTTACATGAATTGGATTGTGTCTGTGTGTGTATATACAAAAAATATATAGGAGGGGAGATATAGGAAATAAGGCATGTGATTGAGGGGAGGAGAAGGGCAGATGGATTCCTCAACTGCCCCCCTTTCCCACCCCTGATAAGACTTGTAAGGCAGATGGAAGGAGAAAAAGAGCAGGAGAGAGCATCGTGTCCTGTTTCATTGAATAGTTACACTGTGTAAATATTTTTAATAATTTGGATGGGATTAAAGAGTTAACGGGAACCAGGTTTATGGAATCTGTCAAGACCCCACCCTTCCGAAAGCCCCCCACACCCTGCCCTGAGTACCCCACCCTGCCCTAAGTACCCCACGCTGCCCTGAGTCCCCCTGCACCTGAATACTCCACACCCTGCCCTGAGTATCCCGCACTCTGCCCTAAGTCCCCTGCACCCTTCCCTTAGTCCCCTCGCACCCTGCCCAGAGCCCCCCACATTGTCCAGTTCCCCCTTACCCTGCTTATGGCCCACCTGCACCATTCCTAGAGCCAACCTCTAACCTGCTCAGAGCCCAGCCGTAACCTTCCTAGAGCCCACCCATACCCTGTCCAAAGTCCAGCTGTACTTATCCTTGAGCCCACACCCCTACATAGAGCCCACCCCTACCTTGCCTAGAGCCCAATACATCTACATCCTTATGGCGCTGCCGGGTTGGTCCATGATAATGGTAATTCAGGCAGATTTCCCAGTACACTTTGAGAGGCCAAAATGCCTCCTGTACCAGAGGAAAAGATTATGTATTTCTGTTAACATTTCTGTTTCTTACCACAGAAGGTCTACTCAACATGGCTAATCTCAGGTCAGGGGGGAAAGATAAGCCTGGAATCCTATTAATAAGAGAAAATGCTTGTTCCATGAGATTACTGATCTCCGGGAGCTTACACAAAATATGATAAATTGCACTCGCTTGCTTACAGCAGTTAATTCAAAAGGGAAACGCTTTCCTGTCTAGATTATTGGGGCAAAAAGAAGCCAAAAAATCTGTTTATTTAATTAATGTGCCAATTAAACCCCGGACTCTGTCACCTAAACATCGCGTATGCTCTGCATGTATACAATAAAAAAAACACTGAAACAATATCTGTATATTGTTTTAATATGCATAAAATAATAGAAAAACGTGTTTTAAATGTGTCTGTGTTATTACATCACCTTTGGCTTTATACACTTCTCACTGAAAAATAGTTAATTTGCATTTTTTGAGTTCTTGAGTGCAATCTGGGTGCTGGTGAGAATCCTGGGTGCAATCTGAGTACTGGGCTAAGTCCTTGAGTGCAATCTGGGTGCTAGGGTAAGTGCTTGAGTGCAATCTGGGTGCTATGGTGAGTCCTGGGTGTAAACTGCATGTTGAGATAAGTCATGAGTGCAATCTGGTTTCTGGGGTACATCCTGGTGAAATATGGGTGCTAGGGTATGTCCTGGGTGCAATCTGGACGCAGAGGCAAGTCCTGGGTGCAATCTGGGTGCTGGGGCAAGTCCAGTGAGTGCTATCAGGGTGCTGGGATAAGTCCTGTGCAGGCAATCTGCGTGCAGGAGCAAGTTCTGGATGCAATCTGGGTGCTGGGGCAGCTCCATTGTTTTCCGGACTAATGGACGAATGAGAAAATTTTGGCCCAAAAACAAATCCCAAATCTAATCTATACTGGAGCCAAGAAGACAAAAAGTGGCAGACAGACAACGAGACAGAAAGGCAGACAGACAGTGACTGACAGTGAAACAGAGTGACAGACAGTGAGACAGAGTGACAGTAAGACAGACAGACAGACATACAATAAAACAGACAAGCAGACTGTGAGACAGAGTTACAGACAGTGAGACAGACAGTGAGACCCAGTGACAGACAGACAGTGAGACCCAGTGACAGACAGACAGTGAGACCCAGTGACAGACAGACAGTGAGACCCAGTGACAGACAGACAGTGAGACAGACAAACAGACAGGCAGTTAAACAGAGTGGCAGACAGTGAGACAGAGAGTGAGGTGGAGTGACAGACAGACAGACAGACAGACAGTGAGACCCAGTGACAGACAGACAGTGAGACAAACAGACAGACAGTGAGACCCAGTGACAGACAGGCAGTGAGACAGACAAACAGACAGGCAGTGAAACAGAGTGGCAGACAGTGAGATAGAGAGTGAGGCGGAGTGACAGACAGACAGACAGACAGACAGACAGACAGACAGACATTTAGCTGTTCACACAACATGCATCTCAACCTAAGTCAAACCATTTGATGTCTCTGGAAAACAATGTAAAGGTTTATTATTTAATTGCAATTTGCAGCTTAACGATCAAACACAAGATCTTTACAGAAATCATTCCCACCATGCAGAGTCCAAGAGACTTTATTTTTGGAGCAGGATTATAATTGTTAATTTGCCATTTCTTTCCAGAGATATAAATAGGTGTGAGTAGTTATCGCTGGTTCCTCAAACACTGACATTTAAATATATCACGCAGGTTATAATGTATAATGAACGGAAATTAACTGTATTAAGCAATGTGGGGGATACTGAGCTGAATTTTCCCAATACAATTTTATACATACTTGCCAACAGTCCTGGGTTTGCAGTCCTGTTTTTGGGCAGTGTCCCATCAAAATCAAATCTAGTTAGGAGTTAATATGTCCTATGTGCTTAGCACTCTGTGCAGACACTGGAAAGCATACACAGTCTAAACGTGAGTACATGAGCTCCAGACACCCGGCAACAGGAGACACCACAGGCACAAGTGATGTCATAAACAGGAGACACCACAGACACAAGTGATGTCATAAACAGGAGACACCACAGACACAAGTGATGTCATAAACAGGAGACACCACAGACACAAGTGATGTCATAAACAGGAGACACCACAGACACAAGTGATGTCATAAACAGGAGACACCACAGACACAAGTGATGTCATAAACAGGAGACAGCACAGGCACAAGTGATGTCATAAACAGGAGACAGCACAGCCACAAGTGATGTCATAAACAGGAGACACCACAGGCACAAGTGATGTCATAAACAGGAGACAGCACAGGCACAAGTGATGTCATAAACAGGAGACAGCACAGCCACAAGTGATGTCATAAACAGGAGACACCACAGGCACAAGTGATGTCATAAACAGGAGACAGCACAGACACAAGTGATGTCATAAACCGGAGACACCACAGGCACAAGCGATGTCATAAAAGGAGACACCACAGGCACAAGTGATGTCATAAACAGGAGACAGCACAGGCACAAGTGATGTCATAAACAGGAGACAGCACAGGCACAAGTGATTCATAAACAGGAGACAGCACAGCCACAAGTGATGTCATAAACAGGAGACAGCACAGGCACAAGTGATGTCATAAACAAGAGACACCACAGACACAAGTGATGTCATAAAAGGAGACAGCACAGGCACAAGTGATGTCATAAACAAGAGACACCACAGACACAAGTGATGTCATAAACAGGAGACACCACAGGCACAAGTGATTTCATAAACAGGAGACAGCACAGCCACAAGTGATGTCATAAACCGGAGACACCACAGGCACAAGTGATGTCATAAACAAGAGACACCACAGACACATGTAAAAAAAAATCATTTTCTATTATTTAATGTGTTTTCTGCAATTCTCACAACACTGTATAGGTCATTATTGCTTGATTTTATTATTTACAGTTACAGCATAAACAATAAACAAAAGAACCGCTTGAACTGTAGGGACCTGAGAATAAAAGCACTAGGCCCCTGAAAATAGTTGGCCCCCGGGAAGATCTCATGTGAAACAGACCCTCTAGATTTTAAAAATCCAAACACCAAAGACTTTTTATGTTTCACAACTGCAAATTTATTGGGTGCGAGAAAGTAAAATCTGTTCTTCTACGTTGCTAGCTGTAGTAACAGTTGTTTCATAATGTAAAGTCCTATTAACAAATCGGGCAAACTGCAAATATAATGGCAGAAAAGCACGGTAATAAATATCCAAGTCAATGCACAGCTTTTAATGCTAGTTACAGGATTCTAACTACAACAAATTTGGCAGCTGTTCCAAACTGAAAGCATTATGGCAGGATTATAAAGCCTCTCTTGAAAAAAAAAATGTAAAAAAAATCTCAATTTAACAGAACCGTCTGAAAAACGTTTTGGAGCCGTATTTCTCTGAAACCCGCTGGATGGTTTCTCAGCGAGCGATGGGTACGGAATGAAGTTTTGGGATGTATAAGAGCAATTTGTACAGAAGTAATTGGCCTGTCTAAGTGGGACTGCAGATTTAAGGTATAATGTGCTGTAAAGAGGCTTAGAGCCAGTTCAGAAAATTAAAGATGTTTTCTCTGTAAAAGAAACAGTTCTGATGCCAACATTTCGTGGCCCAAGGGCTGGGTGGAAAGCATTTTAGCCAGGTTTTCCTGTACAACTGCATTAACCTTCTTAGTGGGATTTTTCTATAAACAGGATAGGTTTTGCCAGCCCATAATAACATGGTATACATTAGTAAATGAATGTGTAACTCCCATGAATTCTTCAGAGGCATCAGTTACTGTCACAACCTGGGATCTCTTCGATTGAATTTTAAGCATACATGGAGCCGGTATGTTACCCAACGTTGTAGCCTTTCTTGCTGAAAACCTACATCCCAAGTCTACAATAAATCTTAGACTTTCATCATTATTTAGAATTGGTAAACATTATTATTGTGTGGTGCTGTGTTCGTATCCCACCATCAGCCCGCCCCCGAGGAACTGAAGGCATTTGAAGGAGAGTCGTTGATACACTTTTCGGCCAGTTGTCAGCTGCCATCCATCTCTGAACCAGTATAACTAACCTTGGAGAAGCAACACAAATCCTGGGGTCCTTTTCCTAGCCAAGGTTATTTTTACTGATTCCTGACACATTATATTATTATCTAGGATTGTAGGGGAATACATGACTATATCATTTACTTTTTCACCCATATCTGAGGCTATTGAACATGGAAGATGAGCACAGAGCTATAAGCTGTTACCTTTTGCACTACTAATACATTTTCTGTTGATATCTTTTCCCATAGATGCTTTGTTTCTCATAATTACAGATTCCAGATAGTCTTTGAGAATAATGTTGAATTTTTTTTTTTTTTTTTTTTGGGTTGGATTTTATTTTTTTCTACTAAAATTGTATGACTCATAATTTAAAATGAGTTGAGTCTGCAGTATGTCACAGAGTCGGTCCATTATAGGGTAAAAGTAATACAGGTCGGTAGGTGCTCCACATTGTGCCATATGGGTTCTGCCTTTGAAATGGGTGCAAACCGTATTCACTTACCAACCCAGAGTGACGATCTTTCATTGAATAACATGATCATATATAAGTTAATATCAAACCTAAGTCCATTCAGCTGAGATTTTTTTTTTTCTAACTCTGTTACTTTGGACATAATTTGAAATTCTCTTGCCAATTCCCTCTTTCATGAATAAATCCCTTAGTGCTTATCCCTAGACAATTTCTCAACTGTACCCCATGTCACACTATTTTTGCCCTGTTACCCCCCCCCCTCCCCCCAAAAAAGTACGCTGCCAGTAAGCTGAAAAAAAATCAGGCAATAATAGCTGAGCTGGAAAGGCAGGCAAACAAATATAATGGAAAGATTATGTTAAGTGTAGGTGGCTCACAAAGAAATTCTTTAATGAAAGAATACAAAATCTTGTTTGCTCCAAATAGCTCTGACAGGGGGCAGACATTTTGTTTACAATCTTGGGTGACATCATCTGTCATGTGACCCAGAGTGGCCCAAGATTCTAAACATGTCCTCCCCCTGATCGAGGTCTATGGAACAAAGAGGATTCAATAAAAGACTTTATTTATATTCTTACATTAAAGATTTTCGATATAAGCTATGTAATGCAATCTTCCAATAGAACATCATTTATTTATCTTTCCACAGTTATCCTTTTATGACCGATCCTTGACGTTATTTTTTGTTTACAGAACAGACCCCAATAAATCAAATAAAACAAATGTGTCCCCCCCCCCCCACCCCCTAATCTTATTGCATTTAGTTGGTTTCTGCAGTATTTTCACAGAAGAGCTCACGAGGACATCACTGAGAAGATGAACTGAAACGAGATCCATTTTATCCCAATACTGCGCCTTTCCGATTTCTATTCAGTGGTTCAGATAGGTCCTTACATATTCTCACTCCGAATGACTTGGAAAGGGTTCTGATCCTTATCTTCAGAGAGCAGCTCCCACG
>CM069865.1:3650000-3875000 GCA_036172795.1 Pelodytes ibericus | reverse complement strand
GCATATACCACCTTTATAATATATATGTGTTTAGATTGTGATTTCTGTATGTCACATACAAACCTGTCACAGTTTACAGTTTGAGCTGCCGAATTGCCAGGTCTACCATATGTTTTGTAGACTATAAATAACTTTGGCATGATCCCCTACAGAATGAAGAACGAATGAGCATCAAGTAGATATCCGTTTATAAATAAAGCAACCATCCAAATTACCTCGAATATCAATTGCTTTGTTTCTTGCCACATATGAATAATAAATTCATCAAGACCCTATGTTAAAATGATACGAGTTTGGCTGATTTGGCCATTTATGTACAGCCGTATGCATGGAATTCTTCAGATCAAGATGGTAGGTGGAGTTAAAGTAAGATCTGTATAGAATAATAGTAAGAAAACCTGATTCGGTGACAAGTAACAAAACAGTGGAAACATATCTTTTGCCCAGAGAAGTGCAATAATAGCACTGTCTAAAAACACGGCTCCTTGACTTTGGAAGTGGCATTGCTGACTGGTTTGTACATAAAAGCAGCTATAGCCATTATGAGGAAGTCTTGGGATGATGTCATTCATCGCTTCGTTACTAAGAATGAGAAGAACGAACATAGACAACAAAACAGAGTTCGCGATACACAAGGGAGGAGCCAGGGGATTGCTGGGACTTGAAAATGTCAACTTCAATTAGGATTCAATTTACCAGGATTAGACTTTATTACATGGGAAACTTTCGGAAATCCCAGATCTAGAGCAAAATTATTAACAGATCCTTTCCTACCAAACATCTGTTAAAAGATATACACAGTCTTTCAAATGGCAGATGATGTACACTACTACAACTCTCACAATGCTCAGTCAGCCCCAGACTAACTAAGTATGATAGAATAGTAAGCAAATGCATAGACTGAGAAAAACAGGTTTCAAATGGGCCTGTGCAATCTATCCAACACTGGCTTGTGGCCTGATGTCTTCTACTGAAGTCATTCATTTTCATAGACACTATAGGGTGATGTCATATATAGGAGACAGCCCAGATACAATAAAAATATGGGGGGTCATGTACTAAACAAGGGCAGTGGGGAAAAAAGTAGGTAAAACATGAGTAAGGAGCAGTTTGCGACTATTTGTAACATTCTGCGCTTGTTTTCCCTGATTTGCGCCTCTTCCGTTTATTTTTATTTAGCGCGCATTTTTCCAGTTGCGCTAATAAATTGCGATTAGATTTGCGCGCGCTAAAGAGCTTTGCAAATATTTTGTGAAAAATAATTCGTATTTGCGTGTGAAAATTACACCAGCTTTTAGCGAGCGCTATCAATGGAAAAAATATTCGCAAACTTGCCTGTTTTTATTCGCAATTTGTGCGTTTGTACTATTTGAGTGTTAAATGTTTAGTACATTGCAATAGGAGCAAAGAGCAAAAATAGTTTTGCACATAAAATATTATTGCATTTTTTTAGTCAGCAATTCTGCTAACATAACAATATTTTATGGTCTAATACATTTACATTAGAACCAATGTATTGGTGACATAATCCCTAAAACAGTGCTAGAAAACCTAAGAGCTTTATCATGAAAGGTGGAACTACAGGGCATTGGTAAGTGAATTGCAAACGTAAGACCAAAGTAGCAGAGTTGGAAAAAATCTCCCATTTAGCTCTACTTCAAGCTCTGTGAATTCCCTGGAGTTCTCTCTTTCACACATAACAGGGGAGTGGAAAGGTTAAGCAAAAAAGAAATGATAATATAAAAAAAATATTGAAAAATTCAAGCTATTAGGAAAATTCAGTTACATTTTGTCAAGTGCAGCCCCCCCAGCCCCCCCAGCCCCCTGAGAATTCACAAATCTATTCAGGAAAAAAAAAAAAGATTTTTTTTGTCAACACCAGGGGAATTAGAACTGTATTTTCAACTCCAGGCTTCAAAACCCAAAGGCAAAATCTCCTGGGAATTTAAAAACAAACTGTCCTGAGATACGCGGTCTAAATAGTGACTGTACTGGTGAATGTACTGTGAATGTTAAAAATCCCGACAGAGTTCTCCAATTCTGGCGATTGATTCATCTCAGCCTTTGATTCACCGAAGCTCACTGTTTAGAGAATAGCACTCGAATATCTTATGATTATCCACTGCAGGAGATATTGCTTTAGTAAATATCTAACTTCAGAAGAAGAGAATAAAAAGGCTGATTTACTTGGCAGCTCATCATACCTTATATATTAATAAATACATCCTGCTGCTTCCTTAGTCATGGTGGGTTTGCAATCAAGTAAAATTGGCATGCATGCAACACACGTGTGTATCCTATGTATGTGTGTCCTATGTATGTGTGTCCTATGTATGTGTTAGCATGCAGTGCATGCACTTCCTCTAAGGATACCTCTATCTCTCTGATTACCAGTGCGGATAGCATTCTTGGTATGCCGGGGGTCAGTGGGAAGCAGCATATCATCCATACAGATCCTTATACAGTGGCAGTGAAGTGGCTGTATAGATGTACACTTGGATGCACGTGGGCTTGGATAATCTCATGGAGCGTACATTGATATGCATACATATGCTGCATTATTTATTCACAGATCCCCGAGGAGAGGGAGATTGGTTTGTGAGTGTTTAGCTCCCACCTGTGGAGAGTGAAATACAGAGGCGGCAGGGGATGCTGCTCCCCCCCTGGACAAAGATAGAGCACTACCCTCTGCACATATATTCCCTTCTGCTGCACAGCATCAGCCCTCAGGAATCTCATCATTGGATTCTGTTACTTAAAAGTTCTGACTCTCAGAATAAAAATAATCCCGGGAATCTAGATCTGCACCCCTGTTTCAAGCCTCCTCTTTCTTGAAATCATATCAGTATATCATATTATCATTGGCATAAAACTCAGTAGCCGCCGCAAACAGCGCCACCCCACGAGGTAAAGGTTGCTCGGTGCATTGCAATCAAACTAGTAAACCTTCCTTGCTCTGAAATAAGTCTCATCCTGCCCATGTGTCCGGCTCACTAGAGATAGTACTTTACCTCTCCTGACTTTTAGGTCCCAGACATTAGTCACACAACTATGTGAGCGTACATACAACTGCCCTGTTACGGTTTGCAAAGTGCCTCTGAATGACAGTTACCACCTGCCCCAGTGTTTTAAACTAACAAGGACAATCTGGCGCTGTTGTAAGATATGTGGGGGGATTTTGTAGAGGAAGGGGTGTGAGAAATGAGGGATGGGAGTGCAGGAGTTTACTCAGACACAAAACCTAACTACACCACTGATGTAGATGTGATAACCATGGATTTGCATTCACTGGATCCAGTAGTTACCAAAGAGTTAATAATAATAACAGCAAAGTGTTTAATGGGGAAGGGTATGCAGAGATATTCTCTCATTTTAAAGCATGTCCTGGGGATGATACCATTACTCGGTTTAGTGGTATTCATTTAAGCTAGCTCGGAAGGATGAAATGCTAGTCAGGAATCCAACCTAAGGATGGAAGAGATTCTGCAGATGGCAGCGGAGGATGAGAGGTTCGGGGTAAAATAGTGGAAGTTTATGTTTTAAGGCAAGCCATGGGAAGTGTGCTGGGGATGAGGGTCTCTGTCTCTGTAGTAGTATCAGAAGCTCCATATAACCTGCTGGCTGCCTGTTACTATCCATTCAAGGTAATCCTGCAATGCAGTGCTGTCCATGGTGCTGAAGATGCTGCATCTAATCTGCCAATTTCTAACCAAGCTGTAAACATGGCACAACAATAAACCAAGACAACATGAACGATGTGCACATACGGACGTCAGTGTGGGCCAGAAGGATCAGGCAGATGTGTTGGTCCCTGCACAAGACCATCATCCGTCTCGTCTGAGTCCCACTTGAAGGATTCAGATGGATGAATGTCCTCTAGTGGGATCCGAATATCATTGTTTTCCATATGGTCTGAAGCCTGTACTTTGCTCGGTTGTTTTTTCTGTAATGTTATTTTGCTTTTCTAAGTATATCCATGCACTTTGCAATCGCCAGTAATGTTAAATTAGGATTCTGTATTTGGGTTCTAGGGTCAGGTGATTGCCCCAAGAAGCTGCCAAATGGGTAGAAGGGGATTAAAGGAGGTATGCTTACATTCTCCCCACAAAAGGGCACAGCCCTACTTCTTTTGGAGAGGTCACTGGATTCTGCAATCAAATAAAAACATTTGGAAAGTCTGAAAGTTTTCACAGCCCTGGAGTGGGCAGAATCTCACCGCAAAGTTAAAAAATACCCCCTTTATAATCTGGGTGCAACTGTGCAAGGCATGATATGAGAGCATCATATCTGGAAGCATTAAAAACCTCTGGTGAGTCAGGGGTTCAGAGATTATCAGACCTGATGAGGCGCTGTGCAAAATGTAAGGAACAAGCTATTACAAATGATATTAAAGGGTTTCATGGTGGGGTATTGATCAGCAGAGGTGGGATACAAATCACTGATAGTGCTACATATTCTCATTAGGCAAACTTTATACTTGTTCAGTGCTTCCTTTTGTTAGGAGGGGCCAAGGGATTTACAATGAAGGGCTAAATGCATTGGGAAATGCATCAAGCTGTTTGTTGTCTTGTATTTTTCCCCGCTCCAGGATATACACAGGATCGCTATTAAAAATGAAACTTTATTGTGAATTTAGCTAAAGACTGTGCTCTGCAGTGGTTTTTCTTTAGGCCGTGCATTGAATTTAGGACAAGATAGATTGCTTGCTTTCAGACACAATATACAGGGATGCTCCTGACCTGCTCGTAACCTTGAACCTTTGTGTTTTTGTTTTTTTTGGTGTGCAGGGAGGAAGGACTCTGTGGCCTGTCTGCCTTGAGATGTTAACCTGACTGCACATCCTGCACAGAGCAGAGCATCCGCCTCTCTCGTGCTCAGATAAATAAATAATAACAGGAGGATTTGCCGATGAATTTGTTGCTGGATTTGTGAGGCTCACATCCCTCCTAAACTATCACAGCAAGGTCTGGCAGCAGAGAGGAGGTGGAATTCTTGCTGAGTTTTAGGAGATGCTGGATATGGAAAGTTTAATTTGTCAAAAAATGATTTTCTGTAGGAACAAAAGCCTTTGTCTCCAGGCAGAGCCAAGCAATGCTCTTCACACTGTGACACCTACAGCATTTCAGTTTCACTATCCAGTTCCAAATCACTGAGGTCTAGGGTTGTCCTGGAGACAGGATGACCGCTGGCCGACTGATGGAAAAGGTCTCTTGCAATGTGCTGAACAAGCACAGTAAGAGCCCAACAGGGAAAGGAGCTCGCAATTCTCAAGACATTTAGTATTGGAGAGAAAATGTGTCGCATAGACTGCAGGAGAAACTAAAGAAAAAGAAAATATTGTGATATTTTCCATACTAGGCCATGCTATCCTGAGTTATTTCAATCATTTGGCCCCGCAGAGGTCAGTATTGAAAGCCAATCTGTTGGGTTGACCTTTATTTATATATATATATATATATATATATATATATATATATAAAAGCGGTCATCTTGAGTACTTGGACCTCACCTGTCTTTTAACACATGGAGAATTTATAGTCCCCTTTTTTGGGACCTTTCCCATCAAATACAGGTCTATCCCGGCTACACACAACCTTAACACTGGGAAAGGAGCTCCAGACACCTGGCTAGCCTGTTGCTCTGTGCTGCTGGGTTATTCAGCGCTGTGCGACATGGCGTAACTCCGCCCCTTTGGGTTACAGCCATTTTTCCTCCTGGGATCTCAAAAAAGAAAGTCGTCAAGCATGCAACATGGTGAGGCAGCGAGGCGCCTCGTTATAGGAAGTGGTCATTGTGGCACATTCTGTGTGAGGCAGGATGGGGTACCGGGGTTTGAAAGAGACTGGCTTTTGTGTGGCATATCTATAGGTTTGGTGGCAGTTATGGCCATACACTGTGTGGACAAGGTACCACCATACTGAAACCATTTATAGTGTAAATACAATGTTATGATATTCATATCAAACCAACCATGAGGGCTGGAGACAATAATATCTCCCCATGTATGATGCTTTACGGAGATGGGGGGGTCCACATTATATGATTGCGCTGGGGTCCGGTAACATTGAAGATGGACCTGTGCGTATGACATCACCTTGTAGCTTGATATTTAAATTAAATATTTCCAATTGAAAAAGGGTTAAGTTGCATATCGAGCCATTGATGTCATAGACATGAGACACCACAGACATGTTAAGAGGAACATGCTTTTCTTTGTAGTTCTGCTAGATCATTCGTCATTATTGTTTTATATATAGAGTATAATCAATGTTTAGGTTGACAGATTGACTGCTTTATCTCTTTCACTAGATCTATGTCACTATTACGGGGGGGTCGGGGAGGGGGTAGGGGGGCGATCACCCCACTGAGGTGATAACAGGGAGGCACGGAGTAGAGCTGGCTGGGAAGGTGCAGCTAATCACTAGTTGGCAATAGGAGACCGAGTCTACAGCTGGAGCTGGACACACAGGCTGGAAGTGAATGATGGAAGCAAAGCTTTGAGTTTTAATCACTGTTATGCAGACAAGGGGTGATTAGCACATCTGGCGAGTGATAAACAAAATATTGTCATTCAGGTTGCTCTGCTTTAATTATCTTCCCATTGTACGGCGGTGTCGACATAACAATCCGTCTCAGGACCCGGGAATGGTTAATGTGAAGATAAAGAGTCCAGTGTCCATGGGAAGGGGATGTGTCATCAACCAGCTCTGTTCTTAACAGTGAATCCACGTGGAACAGTGGCCTAAAGTCACAGAATTGATGGGTCGGCACATTATTTTGTGCCGTAATCTTTGGGACAATCTTTGATGTATTGTGTATAATATATGTATGTCCATGAGATGGGCACAGTTTAAAAGCATGAGCGCCAGATCTTATCTCAGTCTTGGGGGGTCATGACTGCTCCCTCTCCCCAAACTGTAAAATGTAACTCAATTCCAACTCTCCATGGAGATTGCATGACTGTGTGCGTGATTTGACACACCCGTCAGCGGTGGGCGTGGCTGAAATAGCCGAGACCACACTACTATGGGCCACGCGGTGTCTCAGTCCAGGCAACGCTGGCCCTAACACACTGCTGCTTTATGGGGAAAAAAACAGAAATATAGAACAGACTGTAATAATGAGAGGAATTGTACAAAATAACTCCAGGATTCAGAGTGGGATGTGTCATCAGATTGCAGGATGATTCCCAGGAGGCTCTTCAACAAATAAAAGAGCATCACAGGCCTGTCGTACAGCAAAGGGAGATGAGTAAAGAACGAGAGAAAAACAATCCAAGGCAGGAACAGCTGAGCAACGCTAATTACAGTGTATACCAGCTTTATCCTGCTTCAGAGCAAGCCGTACAATATCACGCATTCACAGAGACCAAGAGACAGCAGAATGGCAAACTCAACCCTAAACCAGTATATTTAATACAGTGTGCCCATAGATATTTACAATACATAGCTATATCCGTGCACAAAGCATCTATCGCAGATGAATAAATTGGAGATTTAGCCACAAGGCCATATCAGGCCTAGCCCCCCACTGTGTCCAAGTAACTCTTTATTTTACATGGACATTGTCTCACATGGACACAAAGGCCTCTACCAGTTATATAATTTCACTGGACGCAATCTATGGAGAACCTGTTGGTGGGTGGAGTGCTACCACCCAGAAGCTTGACCATGTCAGGTTTAACCCACCACTATGTCAAAGCAGGGACATCTTTGTTGTAGCAAGACTGGCGTAGGCCATAGCTGCATTTTATTAGCTCCCCTAGGAAAGAGTTTCTGCTATGACAATGTCTTTGGTATTAGTAGATTTCTCCTATGAATATTGAGTGAGCTATCTTTACAGTTATGATGTCAGTGTCTGTGCTCAAAGTTAAGCCCATGCCTTCTTGGGAGATTTTTTATGCCTAGCTTCACCTAGTTTTAGGACCATCTCACCAATTTCCAGGCATGATCATCTTTTCTTTGCCCCCAGGATACACTTCCTTTTTTCTTGGCCAGTCCTGTCTACTTTTATGTTAAGAGAATGGAGCCAGAAATGTTCCAAGTGACATTTGTAAAGAAGTCCAGCTGGAGGTTGGTGCGATGGATAAGGCCATACTTGTAAAGAAGTCCAGCTGGAGGTTGGTGCGATGGATAAGGCCATACTTGTAAAGAAGTCCAGCTAGAGGTTGGTGCGATGGATAAGGCCATACTTGTAAAGAAGTCCAGCTAGAGGTTGGTGTGATGGATAAGGCCATACTTGTAAAGAAGTCCAGCTAGAGGTTGGTGTGATGGATAAGGCCATACTTGTAAAGAAGTCCAGCTGGAGGTTGGTGCGATGGATAAAGCCATACTTGTAAAGAAGTCCAGCTGGAGGTTGGTGTGATGGATAAGGCCATACTTGTAAAGAAGTCCAGCTGGAGGTTGGTGCGATGGATAAGGCCATACTTGTAAAGAAGTCCAGCTAGAGGTTGGTGTGATGGATAAGGCCATACTTGTAAAGAAGTCCAGCTGGAGGTTGGTGCGATGGATAAGGCCATACTTGTAAAGAAGTCCAGCTGGAGGTTGGTGTGATGGATAAGGCCATACTTGTAAAGAAGTCCAGCTGGAGGTTGGTGCGATGGATAAAGCCATACTTGTAAAGAAGTCCAGCTAGAGGTTGGTGCGATGGATAAGGCCATACTTGTAAATAAGTCCAGCTAGAGGTTGGTGCGATGGATAAGGCCATACTTGTAAAGAAGTCCAGCTAGAGGTTGGTGTGATGGATAAGGCCATACTTGTAAAGAAGTCCAGCTGGAGGTTGGTGTGATGGATAAGGCCATACTTGTAAAGAAGTCCAGCTAGATGTTGGTGCGATGGATAAGGCCATCAAGAGGGTTTGACTGATTTCCTATCTTCCTGAAAAGCCCTAATATTTACTTTATTGTGTCATTGATAATGGTGGCATTGGTTTACCCGCCCATGATTTGGATTTTAGTAATCAGGTATTCCCATTTGTGATAACCTTACTCCGTTACCCCACACTGCTTGGTCTACCAGGTATTAAAGGAGGGACTGAAACCTTTGGGTGTGTGACCCACCCCCCTGGATTAAAATCTATACCAGATATAAGCTGCTCCTGCTCTTCAGCTTTAAACAGCCAGAAATGAACTTGTCATTGTACTAAATGAATGGTATAAATATCATGTTTACTGTGGCAGTGCACAGCGCACCCCATGCTAGGAGGAGGGGGATCCAGAAGAAATGAGTTGAGGAAGATTTTGTCACTACCTGAGACTGTTAAACAAACACCATTAACCTGCCTGCCAGAGCAATTAACCTCAGGTCTCAAGCAACGCAGCTGGTCCATCTGCCCAGCCTGAGACCACCATGCCTCTCCGTCTCTCTCTCTCCCCAGCTCTCGCTGCCTCTGTGCAGCATTTGCATATTCGAACAGCTGAAATTAACAACATTTGCATAATGGGAATGGAAGGGACTTCATTAATTACAGGGATTTTTTTCTCTCCCTTTTACTTGTTCTGGTTGTGTACATGTAACACAGGCTAATGAAGCGATGTGTGGCTCAGGCACGGCTAATAGTAGAGGCACAGAGTGTTTCTGCTTTCCCAGGGCGGAGGATGATGCCCTGCAATTGGCAGGGGTACAATGCTGGTAATTATGATGTTGCAGATTCTGTGGTGAATGCCACATGGGCAGGTGCAGAGACTCTCCTCCGGGTAGCTCGGCGGGACGTGCACCAGCTTTTTAAACTGCTAGATATCTCTTAAAGGAACAAGCCAACAAAACATTAACCATTTCAAAGACAAGTAGGGGAGAGTCGCAGTGCACGAAAAATATCAAAAGGACAAGAGAATAAAAGTAAAGGAAATGTGATGGCCATTTTTAATGATGTTTTATGGACCATCACAGACCTTGCCATGGATGCTGATGTCCTTGTACAGACACTTTGCTTATCTCTGTTTGAAAGGTGCATGGCCTGAACAGGTTTTCTCCGGTCATTGCTGCCCACGTAAAGAATGCGACGTTCTACTGAACTCTAGAACCCATGTTCTGTTCCTATCCGAACGTCGACTCTAGAACTCTTGTCGGAGCCACCAGTTGGAACAAACCAGCTGTCCCCATTGCCTTAAATTCAGCATAATAGGCATTGTGTGTGTGGCAATTTTATAAGAGGGCAGCATGGGGTGGGACATGGGCACACAGTGGGTGTGGCTAGCATTAAAGGACACACATTTCTTTCCAGACCATTTCTTAAGAGATTGGTGCTCTATTTCACTGCCTGGAATGCTGGAAGAAACTTACAGCCTATTAAAATGATGAGGAGGTGTACATCGACCTCACAAACCTAGGTGGTAAATGAGTGTGGCTTCAAATACCTTCTTAAACCTAGCCAATAGTGGCTCGACCACTTTCTCCGGCACCTCTAACTGTAGGACCGCCAACACCCAAGAAGAACCCTTCAATGCAAGGATCATCAGACCAAACCCATATTCTGCAGAGCTATACTAACAAATCTAAAACCCCCCGCAGAGTATAAGCCTATGGTACCCAATTCTCGCACCCCTCCTTATTTTCCATGGCAAAAGGCCATTGAGGACGGAGACAAAGGCAAATTGTGTAATATTATGTTTGTTTTCCCTGTAGCATGGCGGATTGGTTTATTGCTGCAGGTCTGCTAAAAAGCCCTGGAAGGGAAGTCATTTACCGAACGACTCTTTACATTTCATCTTTTTAAATAACTCAACGGGAAGTTTTGCTTCCTGGGCTCCGGCTGGCAATGCATCGTGGGAAATCCAGCCATAAAGACTATTAGCAGTGATGCTGAGCTGCTCAGATCTAGGTTGTGCAACCCAGTGTGCAAAAGATTTTACAATGAAAAGTTAAAACAAGGGATTCTTTTAATCCTATTGATTTATAGCAAATAAGAGAAGCGTTGTTATTGTGCTTATAGGTATTGTAGGTAAAGTAATATGTCTGAAGTTCTCAGAACTGGATAAATGAAGAAACGCTTTGTCAATCGTATGGCACACTTACACAGGGCACTGTCACCTTAATCGTATGGCACACTTACACAGGGCACTGTCACCTTAATCGTATGGCACAGTTACACAGGGCACTGTCACCTTAATCGTATGGCACAGTTACACAGGGCACTGTCACCTTAATCGTATAGCACAGTTACACAGGGCACTGTCACCTTAATCGTATGGCACAGTTACACAGGGCACTGTCACCTTAATCGTATGGCACAGTTACACAGGGCACTGTCACCTCAATAGTATGGCACAGTTACACAGGGCACTTTCACCTTAATCGCATGGCACAGTTACACAGGGCACTGTCACCTTAATCGTATGGCACAGTTACACAGGGCACTTTCACCTTAATCGCATGGCACAGTTACACAGGGCACTGTCACCTTAATCGTATGGCACAGTTACACAGGGCACTGTCACCTTAATCGTATGGCACAGTTACACAGGGCACTTTCACCTTAATCGCATGGCACAGTTACACAGGGCACTGTCACCTTAATCGTATGGCACAGTTACACAGGGCACTGTCACCTTAATCGTAAGGCACAGTTACACAGGGCACTGTCACTTTAATCGCATGGCACAGTTACACAGGGCTCTGTCACCTTAATCGTATGGCACAGTTACACAGGGCACTGTCACCTTAATCGCATGGCACAGTTACACAGGGCACTATCACTTTAATCGTATGGCACAGTTACACAGGGCACTGTCACTTTAATCTCATGGCACAGTTACACAGGGCACTTTCACCTTAATCGCATGGCACAGTTACACAGGGTACTGTCACCTTAATCGTATGGCACAGTTACACAGGGCACTGTCACCTTAATCGCATAGCACAGTTACACAGGGCACTGTCACCTTAATCGTATGGCACAGTTACACAGGGCACTTTCACCTTAATCGCATGGCACAGTTACACAGGGCACTGTCACCTTAATCGTATGGCACAGTTACACAGGGCTCTGTCACCTTAATCGTATGGCACAGTTACACAGGGCTCTGTCACCTTAATCGTATGGCACAGTTACACAGGGCACTGTCACCTTAATCGTAAGGCACAGTTACACAGGGCACTGTCACTTTAATCGTATGGCACAGTTACACAGGGCACTGTCACTTTAATCTCATGGCACAGTTACACAGGGCACTTTCACCTTAATCGCATGGCACAGTTACACAGGGTACTGTCACCTTAATCGCATGGCACAGTTAAACAGGGTACTGTCACCTTAATCGCATGGCACAGTTACACAGGGCACTGTCACCTTAATCGTATTGCACAGTTACACAGGGCACTGTCACCTTAATCGTAAGGCACAGTTACACAGGGCACTTTCACCTTAATCGCATGGCACAGTTACACAGGGCACTTTCACCTTAATCGTATGGCACAGTTACACAGGGCACTGTCACCTTAATCGTATGGCACAGTTACACAGGGCTCTGTCACCTTAATCGTATGGCACAGTTACACAGGGCACTGTCACCTTAATCGTAAGGCACAGTTACACAGGGCACTGTCACCTTAATCGTAAGGCACAGTTACACAGGGTACTGTCACTTTAATCGTATGGCACAGTTACACAGGGCACTGTCACCTTAATCGTATGGCACAGTTACACAGGCCACTGTCACCTTAATCGCATGGCACAGTTACACAGGCTCTGTCACCTTAATCGTAAGGCACAGTTACACAGGGCACTGTCACCTTAATCGTATAGCACAGTTACACAGGGCACTGTCACCTTAATCGTATGGCACAGTTACACAGGGCACTGTCAGCTTAATCGTAATGCACAGTTACACAGGGCACTGTCACCTCAATAGTATGGCACAGTTACACAGGGCACTTTCACCTTAATCGCATGGCACAGTTACACAGGGCACTGTCACCTTAATCGTATGGCACAGTTACACAGGGCACTGTCACCTTAATCGTATGGCACAGTTACACAGGGCACTGTCACCTTAATCGCATGGCACAGTTACACAGGGCACTGTCACTTTAATCGTATGGCACAGTTACACAGGGCACTGTCACCTCAATAGTATGGCACAGTTACACAGGGCACTTTCACCTTAATCGCATGGCACAGTTACACAGGGCACTGTCACCTTAATCGTATGGCACAGTTACACAGGGCACTGTCACCTTAATCGTATGGCACAGTTACACAGGGCACTGTCACCTTAATCGTAAGGCACAGTTACACAGGGCACTGTCACCTTAATCGTATAGCACAGTTACACAGGGCACTGTCACCTTAATCGTATGGCACAGTTACACAGGGCACTGTCACCTTAATCGTATGGCACAGTTACACAGGGCACTGTCACCTTAATCGTATGGCACAGTTACACAGGGCACTGTCACCTTAATCGTATGGCACAGTTACACAGGGCACTGTCACCTTAATCGTATGGCACAGTTACACAGGGCACTGCCACTCACCCGTAACTTTCCTTCTTGCAGGCGAGTTGCAAACAAAAGTAAAAAATAAAAAATAATAGAAAATAAAAAAAAAATCTCCCTGTCAAAACTGGGTTTCGGGGGCTTCGGGACCCTCCCAGGCTGAGCTTTCATTCTGCTTTCTCTCCGCTGAGATCAAACCATTAGATATAGGAGCAGAGAGATATATAACCAGGTCTGTTCCTGCACAATGTATAGCTGAAATGGTGAGAGGAAATGTTCATCTCACCTCAACCCTGCTATTCACGTTAGTTCACCTACTATTCACCTCACCTGCTACTCACCTTTCAGTGAATAGCCCATTTGAGTGCCAGCAGGACCTCACTCTGTGAGTGTGTAGATTGCTTGTGCGGCTTGTCTCAGATATATTGCTACAGAAAAGAGTCTAATTAAGTGAAACCTGTTCCCATTCTTCTGACTCAGTAATCGGCACTTTATCCGATGCTTGGCGTCTTAGCCTGGGGATAAATTGTGACATCTTATGGTCATAGTGCAGAATGCAGACTCCTGCTGTTTTAATGCTGCAGAGAGATGTAGCTTAGTCGTGTCTGTTAGATATACACATTAATTCCGTTTGGAAATTGCTCTGTTCTGTCCGATGTTTGTGAGATCTGCACCATGGTTGTACCAAGATGCACTAAGGTCCTGACCTCCCAAAACACAAGTAATAGGAGCAACTGGGAACCCTGTCTGATGGCCTGGAGATTCCCCAGCTTCCTCTTATCCTTGGGTGGTCAATATCAAAAGAGGACAACAAGCAGAAATGGGGATATAATAATGAGAGAGTGGGCCTGCAACAGTCTTATATCTTTGTGATATTGCAGTGTGGCAGTCTAATCTCTATGTAATACTTTCATTAGTCCCTGGCCTCTACCACTTCTACTGAAAGGCTATTCCATTCATCCACTACCCTCTCAGTAATGTAATACTTTCATTAGTCCCTGGCCTTATCTTATATCTAGGATAGCCTTATACCTATCCCATGCATGCTTAAACTCCTTCACTGTATTAACCTCTACCACTTCTACTGGAAGACTATTCCATGCATCCACTACCCTCTCAGTAATGTAATACTTTCATTAGTCCCTGGCCTTATTTTATATCTAGGATAGCCTTATACTTACCCCATGCATGCTTAAACTCCTTCACTATATTAACCTCTACCACTTCTACTGGAAGACTATTCCATGCATCCACTACTCTCTCAGTAAAGTAATACTTTCATTAGTCCCTGGCCTTATCTTATATCTAAGATAGCCTTATACCTATCCCATGCATGCTTAAACTCCTTCACTGTATTAACCTCTACCACTTCTACTGGAAGACTATTCCATGCATCCACTACCCTCTCAGTAATGTAATACTTTCATTAGTCCCTGGCCTTATCTTATATCTAGGATAGCCTTATACCTATCCCATGCATGCTTAAACTCCTTCACTGTATTAACCTCTACCACTTCTACTGGAAGACTATTCCATGCATCCACTACCCTCTCAGTAATGTAATACTTTCATTAGTCCCTGGCCTTATCTTATATCTAGGATAGCCTTATATCTATCCCATGCATGCTTAAACTCCTTCACTGTATTAACCTCTACCACTTCTACTGGAAGACTATTCCATGCATCCACTACCCTCTCGGTAAAGTAATACTTTCATTAGTCCCTGACCTTATCTTATATCTAGGATAGCCTTATACCTATCCCATGCATGCTTAAACTCCTTCACTGTATTAACCTCTACCACTTCTACTGGAAGACTATTCCATGCATCCACTACCCTCTCTGTAAAGTAATCATTTCTGATATTATTTTTAATCTCTAATTGAAGGCAATATCTTCTTGTTGTGGTTGCTTTTCTTCTAATGAATATAGTTTCTTTTTTCTTCCAAGTTATTCCTTTTTCCCTCCCCGCACCCATCTCTCTCTTGTCTCCCCGCAGCTCTCCGGTGCGCTAATCACTGAAGCATTGAAGTAGTTTGTGTTCTCTTGTAATTTCGATGTCAGAGCTGGATTGAGGATTAGAGCAGATAATAATCTATGTGAAGATGTGGAGCTCATTATTAGAGTGCTGCATTAATGCTCCCAGATTAACACTCTCGGAGTGTCTCTCAAGTGGCACAAAATGGACAACTTGACGCACAAAACCCAAACGAAACAGCCTTAGGTGGGAGGCTGCGATGTGATTCTTACACTTGCTGAACTTCCCTGGTGGGAAACACTAAACTTCCTCACCCAGAATCCTAACAAACCAGCTTCGCTGCCGACAGCCAGACGCAACTTCTTCTCACTTAGATACCGGGGTGCAGGAAAGACAGACATAGACTGGCTGCCTCGCTGGAAATCCTTTTCAGCCAGCTTCCATCTGGGTACCAAATCCCACAATACTGGAGGGGGGGTATGTTAGCATTCATGTTAGACACCTAACAAGGTGCACAGAGCCTATAGTCTGGATCCTACCTTGTTCCTTGGATCTCTGTACTTGTATCCTGCAGCCCTGTAATGGGCCTGCCCTGTATTGTTCAGCCCTGTCTCAGTTCATCCCTGTCTTAAAACCCTGTTAAAGGGTTTCCTTGTTTCCTGCTTCTGTTATTTTATTCTCTTGTTCCCATTTATTCCCGGTTTTCCTGCTATTTGTTTAATGGTTGTTCTATTCCAGGCTTTCTTCGTTTCTTCTTGCTTTGTTTTCAGTTCCTCTATTTCAATCCTACCACACCTGACCTGTGTCATAAGCTGTCAATTTTTGCAGTAGTTATGTATTATGCTTTTGCCCTTGTAAGCTTTAGTTCTGCCTTTGCTCCTTGGTCTGTCCTATAGCCCTGCACTTTGCATTTCTTTCATCTTGTTTCAGCTATGTCCATATCTGTTCTGCTCTGCTTGTTTTATTTCCCCCAAGCTTGCAGATATCATGCTATCCTATGTTCAATGTTGTGTCCTATGCCTGCTCCAGGATGTGTGCAAGGTTCCTTCATTTCCCCACCGTGACTATAATGGATACTGCAGCTGCTATCACAGGGCTTTGGCACAAACCTGGGCCCCAAGCAACCATGTGAGTGCAATTACCTTGCACCAGGCTCTGTGTCTCCACATCACGTGTAATAAACTCCTGTCATCCAGGACCACGTTTGTGAGGAATTAGAGTGACGCTTGTATAATTATATATATCTATATACCTCTATATAAATATATAGGTATATAAATATATATATAAAAAATTATAAAGTAAAAATTAGAATTACAAAGGAAAAAATTCTAAATCAGATCAAGACCATTCAGAATTTGGGTATTTACCGTATTAGCTCGATTATAAGACGAGGTTTTTTTCAGAATAAAATTCTGAAAAAGACCCCTCGTCTTATATTCGAGGTCGTCTTATAATCTGACCTCAAATCGAGGTCAGACTATAAGACTGGGATCCAGGTCCCGCGCTAAGCTGCAGGGGACCTGGATCCCCCTCTCTAACAGCTGGGGGATGTCTGCGCGATGAGCGCAGACTCCCCCTGCTGCCGCCCGGCACGACCGCCGGGACTTCTATGATGAAGCCGGGTCTTTCCGGCCTCATCATAAACGTCCCGGCGGAAGTGCCGGGCAGCGGGGGAGGTCTGCGCGTATCATGCAGACATCCTCCTTCTGCCCCGCTAGCCACCAGGAAATTCGGGCAGCCGGGGGATGTCTGCACGATACGTGCAGACATCCTCCATGCTGCCCGACACGGCAGTCTATTATGACGGACCAGCTGTTTAGGGGGAGAGAGGCTGCATTGGAAATAAAAACAAGAAATGCATTTTTTTATATCATCATTTTTATTAGATATTAAAAAGCAATTTACATGTGAATATATACAAGTTAAACTTTTTTTTTCCCTATAGGGTAGTCTTATATTCAGGCTTTTAGTTTTTTTCCTGAGGGAATATTAAAGTTTTGAGGGTCGTCTTATAATCAGGATCGTCTTATATTCGAGCAAATACGGTATATTGTAATTAACCTGTAACCTGCAACTCTTGAAGACTAGATTTGCCCAACTTGGAGTTAGACGATATCTTTGTTCTAATTTTTTCATGGCTTCGATTTTTATCATAACAAAGTAAAGAAGGGAGAAGATCGGTCATGGAAGCGGGAGAAGATCGGTCTGGGCGATGCTGTAATCGGATGAGGCATTTAAGGACCGAAAGCATTGGGCTGTCATGGTAACCAAGCCTGACATTTCCGCACAGTTTAGAAAGCCAGTCTATTTGTGCTGCTGGCTGGTTCCAGTCTCTCTGAGGGATAGATTCCAAGAAGAGACATCCTACAGTACAATCTGTTCTAATGTTTTCTCCTGGGTAAGTGGCTCCATGTGGTGCTGCTTGAACGATGATCGGCGCGGCACATCTTCTGTGCAACCAGGTAAAAAAACTCAGGAAAATACCTGAACTTACTCTATTAAAAGTACCAGCAAAACTAACGCCTGTCTTTTTGCACCTTTTACTTTTCTTGGTGTTTTCAAATTGCCGACTGGCTGTTGAGTTTTTTTCTCGTATCATTCTGTCGAAGAGGAAACCTTCACAAGTTTACGCAGTGTCCTTAAAATCAGTTTTGTACAACCCAAGATTTGGCTAATTTACACAAGGAAGTTAGTCCAAATATTCCTTGGCTCCTAGACATATATTAAAAACACTGCTTGAATTTCTAGAAGCAGGACTTGACAAATGGCACACATGTCATTAGCTCAGGTGACATTTTCAGAAAGTTTGGGTTTCATTAGTTAAGATTTGTAGTTAAAAGAAGAGTAGTGTCAACCCCAACCCCACCACACTTGGTCCCCACTAATCTTCACAAAATGTCCAACTTGGAAGGTGGTCATTATTTTTTGGGTGGGACCTTGGATCTCCCCAAGGACTTAACATTCAACCCAGCAGGGTCCAAAGGATCATCCCTCATCCTGAATTAAACAGATATTGTCAATTCCACTCATGTCAGATAGAAGACTTCCCTTTGGAAGAAGACTTAGATCCGAAGCCAAGGAATTGTCTTTAAATCAGGACAACAGAAATATGCTTGGCTTCACCCAAGAGCTGTTAAAAGTTGCCAAGGTTACTGGATATATATTGGATATAGATTCTGCATTACAAGAATTTTGGATGAGGTTTTGATTAGACACCGAGAGCAACTGGAACCATGTTGAAGTTGATCCAAGGTTTAGTAGATTTTAGTTCATGGTCATTTGAGTTGGTAATTGACTGTTTTGCAGTTTATAACTATTGACTGGTGAGGTAATTTAACATACGCTGAGGTGACTAAACACCCAACCCAGAATAATATAGATGGGAGGAGATCCTTGTAGCCTACTATTATTATTTTGTTGGGGGGGGGGGGGGGGGGGCAGCAAGGGTTACACTCCAGAAATTGCCTCTAACAGCTTACTATAAAAAAGATATGAAGAGGAATTACTTTCATCATTTTTCTCTTCTATTACAGTTATTTTTTTTCTAAAGATGTCCTGAAACCATTTCTTTAAGTTATAGCAGAGAAAAATGAGTATTTTGTACTGAGAAACCAGTAGACATTAGTATGCTCTCTCCAGGGCTAAAATTCGATAATAAAAAAAAAAAAAGGGGGAAAACTTTAAAAAGTTCCAATCCCTGTATAGATGCCATGGACGTAACTTTTCAACAAAGAGTACTGAAGATTTGTCCTGACTCAGTAAGCTCCCCTTGGGAAGGACAAACTGAACGGAGTGTATTGTGTTTGATTAAATGTTCTTCAATTTGTTTGTTACTTGGTATGTGTAGGTCACTCGGTGACCTGGTTTGGGAGTCTTAACTCTTTGTTTATTTGTCACCGTGACCTTGTGTAAGTTGCTTTGTAGGACACAATTTTCTGTTCTTCTGTTAGCCACACAGCCGATGAAAGACAGATGGTGAGAGACGACCGTAAAACCTTGGAGGATTGTCAGACCCAAACCAAGTGCCCAGCCACTCCTAAGACTTAAGACTTATGAAGTGCAGACTTAACACTGTACATCATTAAAAGAAGCAAAAGTTAAAACTGTAAAGTTCTTTTTTCTTTTAAGAAAAACCAATGTAAAACTTTGAAGATACAAACAGGATTCATCTCTGTCTCTCAGCTGTAGGGGAGCTGGCCTGAGTGCTAGCACAGAGCAGTAATGAGCGAGAGGCAATCTAGGTGTACTCAGCTGAGGGGGCACATAACCCGACTGATACCCGTTCATGCAATGGAGCTCCAAGCCCAACTCAGCTCCCTTAACACTACCGGTAACTAGGGAATTTGGGTATTAATGTAACCAGGTGGAAAAAGGACAGCGATGTCTGTCTCAAGACAGCCGTGCAGTCTGCCAGTGAGAGAGTCAGCATCTCTAGATATTATCTCATTTGTATGTAGCTTTTTCTCCCCTAATTAGTTCTGACAGAAGAGAAAGAAAACAGAGATTCCTCATTAAATCTAATCTTTAATGGTGATCGACCAGCATGAGGGTTGTTCATTTTGGTGATATTTGCATCTGTTTCATGTTAAATATGCACTTTAGATGGAGTTTCATGTCTGAGAGGAACTTTAAAATAGGAAGTGAGGCGGTCACAAATACTACTGGTTATCTAGGTACAATCTAACCATATTGGGATGAAGGAGGGTCAAGTTGGGGGAGTGTAATGCATGGTGGCAAGGGATATAGGGTAAAAATGGCACTGTGTCAAGGGATATCAGGGGGAATAATGGCACTGTGGCAAGTGATATGGGGGAATAATGACACTGTGGCAAGTGTTATGGGGGAATAATGACACTGTGGCAAGTGATATTGGGGAATAATGGCACTGTGGAAAGTGATTTGGGGGAATAATGGCACTGTGGCAAGTGATATGGGGAAAAATGGCACTGTGGAAAGTGATATGGGAGAATAATGGCACTGTGGTAAGTGATATGGGGGAATAATGGCACTGTGGCAAGTGATATGGGGGGAATCATGACACTGTGGAAAGTGATATGGGGGAATAATGGCACTGTGGGAAGTGATATGGGGGAATAATGGCACTGTGGCAAGTGATATGGGGGAAATGGCACTGTGGAAAGTAATATGGGGAATAATGGCACTGTGGCAAGTGATATGGGGGAATAATTGCACTGTGGCAAGGAATATGGGGGAATAAAGACACTGTGGCAAGTGATATCAGGGAATAATGGCACTGTGGCAAGTAATATGGAGGAATAATGACACTGTGGAAAGTGATATGAGGACATTGTATCTGGGATTAATGACACTGTGACAAGTGATCTGGGGGAATAATGACACTGTGGCAAGTGATATGGGGGGAACAATGACACTGTGGAAAGTGATATGAGGACATTGTAACAATAACACGGTAACAAGTGATTTATAGGAATAATTCCACTGTGGCAAAAGATTGGGGTGGTTAATAATGACACTGTGCTAAGTGTTTTTTGGGGATAATGGTGCAGGGGCTAGGCATGAGGAGGGGATAATGGTGCAGTGGCTAGGCATGAGGAGGGGATAATGGTGCAGTGGCTAGGCATGAGGAGGGGATAATGGTGCAGTGGCTAGGCATGAGGAGGGGATAATGGTGCAGTGGCTAGGCATGAGGAGGGGATAATGGTACAGTGGCTAGGCATGAGGAGGGGATAATGGTGCAGTGGCTAGGCATGAGGAGGGGATAATGGTGCAGTGGCTAGGCATGAGGAGGGGATAATGGTAAAGTGGCTAGGCATGAGGAGGGGATAATGGTGCAGTGGCTAGGCATGAGGAGGGGATAATGGTACAGTGGCTAGGCATGAGGAGGGGATAATGGTGCAGTGGCTAGGCATGAGGAGGGGATAATGGTGCAGTGGCTAGGCATGAGGAGGGGATAATGGTGCAGTGGCTAGGCATGGGGAGGGGATAATGATACACAGGAAGGGCTGCAACCTGGAGAGGAAGGGACATGGTAAATGAGGGTTGGGTGGTGAATGTGTTTAAGCCTAGGGCAGCACAAAACCTAAATGCACCACTGTTTAAATGAAGCCAGTCTGGAGAATCATCACGCCACCCATTGGCATGCATCACGGACACAATAATGATCCCAAGAAGTTACCATTTAAGCAACAGTTGGGCAAACTAGCAAATGTTTTACTAACAGGTTACCCCAATCTGCTTTGACCCAGCTGAATCCCAGCGCTGGACCTGGCTTTTGTTACTATTGTTTGATAAGCATGTTATATATAGCGATTGGACGCTATATAGCGTTAGTGATTTTATTACTTCCAGTCCTGGGTGCAAATCAAGCGTGTAAAAGAGACAGATTGCCTGGTACCTGTTAATTAGGAATCGGATACAAGTGTCTCAAATTTACTGTGCAAAAAAATCCAAAACAAAAGATAAAAGAAATTCACCAAACACAAAGCAGATAATAGAGACATAGAGCCTATTGCATCCTACAGAATGAGCGAATGTGAATTATATGCATTGTGGTGCTGGGTACAGTCATAATTAGTTTGGCTCTTGTGAAAAATGTTTAAATAAAAGAAATATGCTGTTCTCTGTAACAGAAGCGATAATTAGTTCTTCATAAATTGGTAGAAAATACACTTTATAGCAGATTTTGTTACCTGGATGCAATAAGATCACATGCCCCTACTGAATAGTAATACAGAGGCAATAAATCACTGCTACTCTGCTGACAGTGGTGCTGACAGTAGGACAATTGAACCACACCTTCTAGGGGTGGGACAACAAAATACTCCGCCCAGGTGTCAACAGTACCTGTCTCAGTTTTGGCATGAGTAATGATTCAACAGCAAAAACATGAGAGGTGATCTAAAAAAAATACAAAAAATAGTGGTGTAGCAGAGGCCTTAATTAAACACAAATCTACAGACACCCGACAAGCCAGAAGACTTGGCAGAACTCTTAAACTTGCAGAACTACCACCCCTGCAGGGGATTCTGGGTAGGCATACACCCCTTAATTTTAAGTGGAGAGTTTTTTCCCATCACCTTCACCCCCACCATACGTTTTCATTATAATTAATAAAAACCAACCTGTTTCTCTTTCTCTAAAGCAGTTTGGTCTAGCGAGGGTTTTGTTGTAAACTTTGACCTTTCATGATGACATCACTTTTAGAACTTTACCCCAGAAATGACCTTTATGCAGAACCTGCGTTAACTCTGTCAAAGTCCTGAAATTGGAGTATTCACCTTAGAAACCAGTGGGAGGTCTTTGCTGATTTCCCCACTGTTACTGGGTCAGTCTAACCATTGACATCATGGTGGAGCCAGAACAGTCATGTGCATTTCCATTTAGAGATCCTGTTGATAGGAACACAAAATGCCAAAGCAAGAATTGAGAGCGAGGCATCCTTCTGTTCACAGATTAGGACATATCTGGCTTTTTAGAAATCAGAAGAGTTATCCAGGTGATTGAAAGACCCATTATAACAAAGCATTACTCATATCTCTCCCCCTGCGCTAAGATCTTGACTAATTGGTCCTCAGACAAAGAGGATGCAAATTCTTTAGAAGTGTTTATCAGCCGCTAATTTGTCAGTTTCCTTTGTTATGTTTGCTTCGGTCCTTAATAAATATGTGTATTTTTAGCTACTGTGAAACCTTTTATGTCTAGGAAATATATCTATGTGAGATTCAGTCTTATTTATCAGGAATTTTAACGATGCTATGAGGTGAGAGTCACAGTTTTCCCATCTTGCTTTTCTAGATTAAGGGCCTTATTTATCAAGACAAAACTGGTGCTAGTTCAGGAAACAATGCTAAAATAGTAGTAATGACCAATGGACACCAATGGAATGGATCATTAACTAAAAGGTTCTAGTTTCTATTGTGTTAACTGCAAAATCCCTAGTGCAATTTCTTCAGAGTTCTTACTGATTTTTCTTCCGTGCTTGCAGTAGAGTTCATACTGTGTCGACCACTGCTGAGTTCTCATCTGAGTTCCTACTGAGTTCCTATTGTGTTTATCAGGTTAATTTCAGTGTGCCTATTGATTTTACTGCAGAGATCTTATCTAGTTTTCTTCAGAGTTCCTTCCTACAGAGTGATAGGTTTACGACTCTAGGTTGTTTATATAACCCCTAGCAGTACATTAACTTGCAGAGTAAGTTTTAGCTCTGCACATACTAATTCAATATATGTATATATATTGTAGATGCTGCATTACAATGTGTAAAATGTATTATCACCTGCCAGCTTCCCTTAAAGTCAATCAACTGTATTATCTGATGGTTATCAGGCAGAACCGGAAGCTATATGACCCCGAGCATGACTTGCTTGTAAAAGGTTACAAATAGTGTTGAGCGAACCCGAACCGTACTGTTTCCGTTCGTACCGAACATTACGGTGTCCGTACCCCGGACCCGAACACGGACATTTCACTCTATGTTCGGGTTGGAGTTCGAGGTTCGGCTATAAACCGAAAGTCTTTAAACCGAAAGTCATTCAGTTTATAGACTTTCTTTTTATAGAATAGCCAATAGCATTACATGTATTCTATAAAACGAAAGTCTATAAACCAAATGTCTTTCGGTTTATAGACTTTCGGTTTATGGAATACATGTAATGCTATTGCTATTCTATAAACCGAAATAGAGTCCCCATTCATAAGAATAGGTCAATTGACCTATTCTTATGAATGGGGACTCTATTTCGGTTTATAGAATAGCAATAGCATTACATGTATTACATCTGAGAGTCAAATAGAACCGTCAAATACTTTGAAAAATTCTGGCTACCTCCTCCTCCTCCTCCTCCTTCAGAGCCGCTTCCACCTACATCGCCACGGTCACCACCTCCTCAACCTATGGGTCACTTAGTATAAACTGAAAGAGAATACCCTGCACTCCAACCCTCTCTCAAATGGATAATTCTGTTGATCCTCCTGGCAGCCATGCTTTAGATTTAGATTTATGTTCTTCCAAAACTAAAATCAAAGATTCCATCTAGTGCTATTTTATGGCTCAGCTGTATTTGTAATTTGTATGTATTTTATAGTAACATAGTAATTTAGGTTGAAAAAAGACACAAGTCCATCAAGTTCAACCCTTCTACCTATCATTACAGCTTTTGATCCAAAAGAAGGCAAAAAACCCCTAAGGAAGCTATTTCGAATTTTGCCTCCTGGGGGAAAAAATTCCTTCTTGACTCCAAGAGGCAATCAGATTTCTCCTTGGATCAATAAGCTCTTTTATTAATGCTTATTCTATTATTAATAGCCCTGTATGTTCTGCTTTCCTAAAAAAACATCCAAACCATTTTTAAATGCATCTATTGTGGTTGCTAGCACTACCTCTCTTGGCAGTGAGTTCCATAACTTTATTGTCCTAACCGTAAAGAATCCCTTCCTTTGCTGTCTATGAAATCTTTGCTCTTCCAGTCTGAGGGGGTGACCTCTTGTTCTTTGTACCTTTCTGTTAATGAACAGGTCACTGGAGAGCTCTTTATATTGGCCCTGCAAATATTTATATAATGTTATCATATCCCCTCTGAGACGCCTTTTTTCTAACGTATATAAATTCAATTTTTTAAGTCTCTCTTCATAACTAAGATCCTCCAAACCCCTTATTAATTTTGTAGCTCTCCTTTGCACTTTTTCTAGTTCCTTAATATCCTTTTTAAGGACTGGTGCCCAGAACTGTACTGCATATTCAAGGTGAGGTCTTACCATTGATTTGTAAAGAGGCAAGATGATATCCTCCTCCCGTGAATCTATACCTCGTTTTATACATGCCAATATCTTATTGGCCCTTGCAGCTGCTGACTGGCATTGGGCACTGTTGCCAAGTTTGTTGTCTATAATTATTCCTAAATCCTTTTCATTAGTAGTTTTTCCCAGGGAAAAACCATTTAACGTATATGTTGCTTTGTTATTCTTTTTCCCATAATGCATAACTTTACATTTGTCTATATTGAACCTCATTTGCCACTTTACTGCCCAGTCCCCCACTCTGTCCAAATCTTCCTGTAAAGAAAAAACATCAAGATTAGTCTTTATTGCCTTACCTAATTTAGTGTCGTCCGCAAACACGGAGACATGGCTCTCAGCACAATGTGGCAGATCATTAATAAACAAATTAAAAAGAAGAGGGCCCAAAACAGACCCCTGAGGTACTCCGCTTAATACCCTTGTCCAATTTGAGAATTTTCCATTTACAACAACCCTTTGTGTTCTATCTTTTAGCCAATTTTCAATCCACATACACACATTTGCCCCCAAACCTATTTCTCTCAATTTGTAGAGTAACCTTTTGTGTGGAACTGTATCAAATGCTTTCGCAAAATCCAAATAGATCACATCAACTGCCACACCTAGATCTATATTTTTACTGACTTCTTCATAGAATGTTATTAAGTTTGTTTGACAAGACCTGTCTTTCACAAAACCATGTTGACTTTTACTAATTATATTCTGGTTCAAGATGTATTCTTGAGTGTATACCTTTAGCAATCCTTCAAATAGTTTCCCCACTACAGATGTCAAGCTCACTGGCCTATAATTACCTGGCAGAGATTTTGATCCCTTTTTAAATATTGGAATGACATCCGCCTTTCGCCAGTCTGTTGGCACTATACCTGAACTGAACGAATCCCTAAAGATCATGAATAGTGCTCTGGCCAGAATTATGCTTAACTCTCTAAGTACCCTTGGGAGTATACCATCTGGTCCTGGGGCCTTGTCTATCTTAACAGAGTGTAATTGCTTAAGCACTTTTTCCTGTGTCAGCCAATCCCATGTTTGCGGCGAATGTCCCATAACTTCCTGTAGCAGGGGCTCGTCCATCTGCTCTTCCTTAGTATAAACAGAAGAAAAAAAAGTATTTAAAATGTCTGCTTTCTCTCTGTCCTCACTTACCAAATTTCCCATTTGGGATAACAAGGGCCCAACATTTTCCCTCTTTAGTTTTTTTCCATTTATATATTTATAAAACATTTTGGGGTTAGTTTTACTCTCCTTGGCAACCCTTTTCTCATTTTCCAATTTAGCCATTTTAATTGCCTTTTTGCAGGCTTTGTTGGCCTCTTTGTACTCTATAAATGATAATGCTGTTCCCGTGTTTTTATAATGTTTGAATGCCATTTTCTTGTTTTGTACTTCCTGTTTCACGTTACCTGTAAGCCACATTGGTTTTGATTTGTGTCTTTTGCATTTGTTTCCCAAAGGTATATATTGGGATGTGTACTTTTGTAATGTGTGCTTAAAGGCATTCCACTTGTCTTCTGTGTTTAGTCCAGAAAACAATCGTTCCCAGTCTAAATGTTCAATCGATGCCCTTAGTCCATCAAAGTTAGCCCTTCTAAAATTAAGTGTTTTGGTGGCGTATTTACCAATTTGCTTTTTTGCATTAATCTCAAATGAGACCATATTATGGTCACTATTCCCCAAGTGTTCTCTTATTTGGATGTTTGAGATAAGCTCCTCATTGTTTGTTATTACCAAATCCAGACAGGCATCCATTCTAGTTGGGGTGTCTACTAATTGTGCCATAAATTTGTTATTAAGCAGGTCCAGAAACTTGCTGCCCCTAGCTGAACTAGTTGTGCCACACTTCCAATCTATATCTGGGTAATTAAAATCTCCCATGATTAGAACTTCATTCATATTTGCAGCCTTTTCAATTTGTAATAAAAGCTGATCTTCTCCATCAATTATGTTATTTTATGTTATCCAAATGTGGATTTCCCTATCCACATTTGTTTGCAGGGCACTTGTCCTACTCTTACCCACATTTTAATTCCTTTTGCAGCCCTCTAGCCCTTTCCATGACTTTTTATAGGCATTTTAGTGGCCAAAAGTCTGTGTCCCCATTGACTTCAATGGGGTTCGGGTTCAGGGTCAAGTTCGGGGTCAAGTTTGAGCACGGACCCGGACATTTTTTTTCGAAGTTCGGTCGGACCTGCCGAACCCGAACATCCAGGTGTCCGCTCAACTCTAGTTACAAATAAATAAAAATCTCATTAGTAAATTGTGCAGTTTAAGAAAATGAGATGTATGTGCCCTGTTCAGTTTACAGCCTTTCTCCTGCTGAATGATCTATTCCAGAGATGGAGGATGAGGACTGGGTGACAATGAGAGAGCGGAGGCTACAGAAGAAGAGAGGAGATGGTGGTAGAAGACTCAGATGGTGGATGGCCCAGTGACAGGAGAGGCTGCTGTTTAATCAGTTATAAAGGTGTATCTAACAGCGTGGGCTAAGACTGCCCTGTCTGAGGATTACTCCCACCCCACTCTGCCATATGCAATGATAAAACTTCTATTGCCAGAGGGATGGAACCAAGAGGTTACTATGGGGGGCATGGCTTCTCCCCGACCAGGGCGTTACAAAAGATAACCAGCAAGGTCCCAAAAACAGGACTACCCCATGCATTTTGGGACAATTGGGAGCCATGTAGTCACACCACTGACAGGTTCTGAGAATAATCTTCTACGCTCAGGTCTTCATTAATCAAAACAAAAATTCACCCATGAACGTCAATGCTTCAGTGCATGGATAGGGGGCTCTATACAACTATCTAGCTGAATTCAACACCACATTCCACACTTTACCTTTGGCTAGCACGGGAATGGAAAGCAGTCAGACTTATGAGAGTGGGATTGGGGTCACTGTTATGGTAATTTGGATGCACAAAAAGTTTCTGTGTATAAGAGGGGTGCAACGTTAACCCCCAACTGGTGTAGTGTAAATGTGAAGGTAACACTTCTCCTGCATCTTTTGGGAAGGGAAAGGGGGTACCCCTTGAGCACCAGAAAGGGACATGTCAAACAGGTGTCTGAGCCATAGAGAGAAGGAGAGGACAGTACCTCCCCCGGGTGCTTGCTAACTTATCAAAATGTCTAGCAAAAGTCTACATCCTGCAATAAACTGTAATATTCACATACCCATGAATTCCAGAACTTCTGGGGGTCATCGTGCCCCTCATTTCTATAGAGAATGTTCCTCAGACTATGCAATCCCAAATGCCATCTCTCTTTCCAGTAATTGTACTCATCTGTAAGTTTGAACCAAAGTGCGAGGATTGAAAGGAAAATAAAAGAGCATCATTTTTATTATTACTCTGGAATTGAAGAAATGCAATAAAGACAGCGCAATGACGGCATTAAGCTAAATACTCTCGCTTCACACGCTTGATTAAAATAAGTTTAAAGGGACTGGGATCCTGCAGCTCATCTTCTGACGGAATCTCCTCCCTCTAGCTGAATGGAAACGGCTCTGGCTAATTATTCCCCTCTTAGGAGCAACTTTGAAGAACCGAACTCCTCCCAGCCATTCCTTATTTATAGGAGACTAATCAGGAATTTCCCAGGAGGAGGCGTTTACGTAAAATCTTACTGCCGTAGAGAGCTTGTCGATTGAGAAAGGCGTTTAACGGCTAATTGCTTTGTGTTAACCTATGCATGCACATGGAGTTTCCTTTTTGCAGACTAATAGCCTAATAATGTTATTCTCCATTAATAAATTCTAGCACCAGGCTGAGGTTTGTCAGAAGCGACTGACATATGGCGTGTTAGCTTTGAGCAAAACTTTAAAAAGCTTGAGGAGGCATAGAACCCAAATACTGACGTCCAAACATATGGCTAATGTGTAACTTTTACAACACATAGCTGAATAACTATCCGAAAGACCACAATATTTTTTTTTATCTTTGAAACTTTTTTGTTTTCACTTTTGCTTGTAATACAGAAGCGCAAGTTTGAGAACTTCTAGAATCAAGACAATTGGATAGAAAGTTTGGTGCACTGGAGCATTAAAAAATAATACATGGTGCAACCCCAGCAGGAAAATGTGGTGAGATAACCAGCCTGGGCTCTAATGCATATATCTTACAATACCTAGAAAGGTTATTACTTGTGTATTTAAGACAATTTGTTTTACTGGCCTATCAATAAAATACCGGCTGGCTGGCAACCCTAGAGAGGCTGGAGGAACAGGAGTGAATAAAGGGACTCTGTCAGCTAAACCTTTTTAATACTATGAATATATAAAACAGACATTTTAAAGCTATGTTTCTCCTAATCCATGCATTTGTTGCAATTCTGCTACAATTTATACACCAATTGTTACTCTCTTTCTTCACAGTATAAACAATGCTGAGATAACACAGTCACTAATTATTTTTTTTTAGAAATATCCAAAAATGACAACATGTAATATTTAGTAATAATATTTAGTGATAATTTTCTCGGTTTCTGAGAAACATAACTTGTCATATAACATAGGATCCAAGAATGCTCATCTGTATTTCCATTTCAGCATTTTGCAGGAATGATACACTGGGCATACTTCCTAAGTGTCCTTATTCAGGAGGGACAGTCCCAATTTTGCAGTCAAATCCTCTGGTCCCTCTTTCCGCCTCTGTTGTCCCTCTTGTTGTCCCTCTTTCCTCCTCTGTTGTCCCTCTTTCCGCCTCTGTTGTCCCTCTTTCCTCCTCTGTTGCCCCTCTTTCCTCCTCTGTTGTCCCTCTTGTTGTCCCTCTTTCCTCCTCTGTTGCCCCTCTTTCCTCCTCTGTTGTCCCTCTTTCCTCCTCTGTTGTCCCTCGTTCCTCCTCTGTTGCCCCTCTTGTTGTCCCTCTTTCCTCCTCTGTTGTCCCTCTTTCCTCCTCTGTTGCGCCTCTTGTTGTCCCTCTTTCCTCCTCTGTTGTCCCTCTTTCCTCCTCTGTTGCCCCTCTTGTTGTCCCTCTTTCCTCCTCTGTTGCCCCTCTTTCCTCCTCTGTTGTCCCTCTTTCCTCCTCTGTTGCCCCTCTTGTTGTCCCTCTTTCCTCCTCTGTTGTCCCTCTTTCCTCCTCTGTTGCCCTCTTGTTGTCCCTCTTTCCTCCTCTGTTGCCCCTCTTTCCTCCTCTGTTGCCCCTCTTTCCTCCTCTGTTGTCCCTCTTGTTGTCCCTCTTTCCTCCTCTGTTGCCCCTCTTTCCTCCTCTGTTGCCCCTCTTTCCTCATCTGTTGTCCCTCTTTCCTCCTCTGTTGTCCCTCTTGTTGTCCCTCTTTCCTCCTCTGTTGTCCCTCTTGTTGTCCCTCTTTCCTCCTCTGTTGTCCCTCTTGTTGTCCCTCTTTCCTCCTCTGTTGTCCCTCTTGTTGTCCCTCTTTCCTCCTCTGTTGTCCCTCTTTCCTCCTCTGTTGTCCCTCTTTCCTCCTCTGTTGCCCCTCTTGTTGTCCTTCTTTCCTCCTCTGTTGCCCCTCTGTTGTCCCTCTTTCCTCCTCTGTTGTCCCTCTTTCCTCCTCTGTTGCCCCTCTTGTTGTCCTTCTTTCCTCCTCTATTGTCCCTCTTTCCTCCTCTATTGTCCCTCTTTCCTCCTCTGTTATCCCTTTTTTCTCCTCTGTTGTCGCTCTGTGTGGTTTGTATAACGGTGTTAGCTGCAGAGTGATATAACTCACAATGAATTATGTTCAAACTGCAGTAAATGTGTTCTTATCTTCATTTGTGTAAATAAAGCACGTTATTTTTATTCTTAATGACAAATTACGTAAACAGTTATCAATTGGACATAAAATCACTGAAAATATCCCAGCAATGCCCTGCCCACAGCAGCCACGGGGCAAAAATAAAAGTGCCCCTCCTTGACAACAGGTAGGGGAACTATGTGCTTAAAATGGTTGCTTAGTCCTATTGATCCCTAGACGACATCATCTCCCTGAATCCATCCCCTAAACTACCCCCACTGGGCTGACAGGTCCCCTCAGCACCTAGTCCAGACCCTCCCTAATTTTGTCTGGGGGCTAGATTCTGAAACTGTTATTATTAATTAACGTAATGGTTTTATCAGCCTGAGGGGGATGCATGACTAAGAGCTTTATTTCTCAATGAAGGAAACTGCAGGGAATTGAGAAGGGAACATCAAACCTAAGGCCAAAGTAGCCTTAAGTTCAATGGGAAAATGTGATCAACTCTGCTTCTTTAGGTTTGTGCAACTCATGTATAATAACCTTAATTGGCTTCACCAGGAATCAAACCGAAACCTCTGACCAGGGAACACAGTCTACAGGTGAGTTACCCCACCAGCCATGTCTCCAGCCTATACACATCTCAGGCAAATTCCTGTACAATGCTAACCTTTACCACTTCCTTTGAAAGGTTATTCCAGGTATCCACTACTCTTTGTGTCAAATACTATTTCCATTCAGAGTGAATACTGTCATCAGTTTTAAATTCTTATTATCTTTTTTTCCACTCAATCCTCACACGGCCAGCGTGTATTCTGTAGAACGCAGTTCCAGGACTGGTTTCGCCATGCTGTATAAGCTGATAATGGGATTGGCACAGGGATACAGGAGAAAAGAATTAGCAGTTTAATGCTGAATTAATAGCTTAATGCTACGGTTTCACTTCCAGTGATTTATGTTGAGGGGCAGGGGGGAGTGCGGCCGGGAAGCTTCCCTGGACTTCTCTTAAGAACTTCGCAGGTTTAAAGAGAAATTAGGAAACAGCATCTGAAAGAACATTTCAAGATAAAGCACTTGAAGCCTTCCAGCTAATCTACTAATTAGACAGTTCATGACCGTTACATCGTCTGGCATACATCTGAGTGAGCAGCACACATACATCTGAGTGAGCAGCACACATACATCTGGGTGAGCAGCACACATACATCTGGGTGAGCAGCACACATACATCTGGGTGAGCAGCACACATACATCTGGGTGAGCAGCACACATACATCTGGGTGAGCAGCACAGATACATCTGGGTGAGCAGCACACATACATCTGGGTGAGCAGCACACATACATCTGGGTGAGCAGCACACATACATCTGGGTGAGCAGCACACATACATCTGGGTGAGCAGCACACATACATCTGAGTGAGCAGCACACATACATCCGGGTGAGCAGCACACATACATCCGGGTGAGCAGCACACATACATCCGAGTGAGCAGCACACATACATCTGGGTGAGCAGCACACATACATCTGGGTGAGCAGCACACATACATCTGGGTGAGCAGCACAGATACATCTGAGTGAGCAGCACACATACATCTGGGTGAGCGGCACACATACATCTGGGTGAGCAGCACAGATACATCTGAGTGAGCAGCACAGATACATCTGGGTGAGCAGCACACATACATCTGGGTGAGCAGCACACATACATCTGGGTGAGCAGCACACATACATCTGAGTGAGCAGCACACATACATCTGGGTGAGCAGCACACATACATCTGGGTGAGCAGCACACATACATCTGGGTGAGCAGCACACATACATCTGAGTGAGCAGCACACATACATCTGAGTGAGCAGCACACATACATCTGGGTGAGCAGCACACATACATCTGGGTGAGCAGCACACATACATCTGGGTGAGCAGCACACATACATCTGAGTGAGCAGCACACATACATCTGGGTGAGCAGCACACATACATCTGGGTGAGCAGCACACATACATCTGAGTGAGCAGCACACATACATCTGGGTGAGCAGCACACATACATCTGGGTGAGCAGCACACATACATCTGGGTGAGCAGCACACATACATCTGGGTGAGCAGCACACATACATCTGGGTGAGCAGCACACATACATCTGGGTGAGCAGCACACATACATCTGAGTGAGCAGCACACATACATCTGGATGAGCAGCACACATACATCTGGGTGAGCAGCACACATACATCTGAGTGAGCAGCACACATACATCTGGGTGAGCAGCACACATACATCTGGGTGAGCAGCACACATACATCTGGGTGAGCAGCACACATACATCTGGGTGAGCAGCACACATACATCTGAGTGAGCAGCTCACATACATCTGGGTGAGCAGCACACATACATCTGAGTGAGCAGCACACATACATCTGAGTGAGCAGCACACATACATCTGGGTGAGCAGCACACATACATCTGAGTGAGCAGCACACATACATCTGAGTGAGCAGCACACATACATCTGGGTGAGCAGCACACATACATCTGAGTGAGCAGCACACATACATCTGGGTGAGCAGCACACATACATCTGGGTGAGCAGCACACATACATCTGGGTGAGCAGCACACATACATCTGGGTGAGCAGCACACATACATCTGATTGAGCAGCACACATACATCTGAGTGAGCAGCACACATACATCTGGGTGAGCAGCACACATACATCTGGGTGAGCAGCACACATACATCCGAGTGAGCAGCACACATACATCTGGGTGAGCAGCACAGATACATCTGGGTGAGCAGCACACATACATCCGAGTGAGCAGCACACATACATCTGGGTGAGCAGCACACATACATCTGGGTGAGCAGCACACATACATCTGTGTCAGCAGCACACATACATCTGAGTGAGCAGCACACATACATCTGGGTGAGCAGCACACATACATCTGGGTGAGCAGCACACATACATCCGAGTGAGCAACACACATACATCTGGGTGAGCAGCACAGATACATCTGGGTGAGCAGCACACATACATCCGAGTGAGCAGCACACATACATCTGGGTGAGCAGCACAGATACATCTGGGTGAGCAGCACACATACATCTGAGTGAGCAGCACACATACATCTGGGTGAGCAGCACACATACATCTGAGTGAGCAGCACACATACATCTGAGTGAGCAGCACACATACATCTGGGTGAGCAGCACAGATACATCTGGGTGAGCAGCACACATACATCTGGGTGAGCAGCACACATACATCCGAGTGAGCAGCACACATACATCTGGGTGAGCAGCACAGATACATCTGGGTGAGCAGTACACATACATCTGAGTGAGCAGCACACATACATCTGGGTGAGCAGCACACATACATCTGGGTGAGCAGCACACATACATCTGGGTGAGCAGCACACATACATCTGTGTGAGCAGCACACATACATCTGGGTGAGCAGCACACATACATCTGGGTGAGCAGCACACAGACATCTGGGTGAGCAGCACAGATACATCTGAGTGAGCAGCACACATACATCTGGGTGAGCAGCACAGATACATCTGGGTGAGCAGCACACATACATCTGGGTGAGCGGCGCAGATACATTTAAACAATATTTTTCTCCTAAGCAATCCGTTAACCATATAGAGGAGGATATTTTAGCGCTGTACGTTCTTGGTCTGAGATTTGGCTGCCATTTTTTCATCTGGGGTTATTCAGGGTATCGTAATTCCCAACTTCTGCCCTCAGCTAATTGAGATGCCGAGAGCTTGGGAGATCACCACCATGCATGTATCACTTTCACTCAAACCGTCAGCGTCACTGCACACACGTGTGAATCTAGACAAGGGTAGAGCTTGGTGAGCAGCCTCCCAAAATCAGGACTCATTAAAAAAGCATAATTATAGTCAGAGAATATCGGACGTCCTTCTCTCAAAGTGTCGGGCGTTCAAAAAAGGTGCAATCACCCCTTATACATATGCGGTCGTTTTTCTGCATTAAACCCCAATGTATAGATTTTTATTCCATATATTCCCAGTGTGAAGAATATTTAGGTTGACCCTTTAATGATTTCCATTTAATTATTCATCTTATTAGGGACATATTAATTCCCTGCCCGGGGTATTTGTTTGTGTTGCTTAGAGGGTCACATTCATTCACAAGGTCTGTCTCTGAGCGCCCACTCTGCCACAGGAACTCATATTCACACATTATCCCACCCTGGCACAGTCTCCTGAGCGGGGGGCTTCTTTGATAAACATATTCCCTTCAGCTTGTGAGACGTCTTTGGGAGCGCAAGCTCTTGGAAATCAGCCAAAAGGAGCTAAATTTAATGAGCAGTTTCTTGTTTCTATCTAAACACAGAATAACAAACTAGGAAACACACAAAAAAAAAAAAATGACATTGCTAGAGGATTTCAGCTGCTAGACTTATAACTGGAGGATTCCTGAACTTGGGGACTGAAAAAGAGGGTGAGACATTGCCAAAGCCGACAATGTTCTGGTTTTGAGATTTAGCTTTTCCTTACGGAGGCAGGAAGGCTGTCAAGTTCCACTCATTAGTGAGAAGAAAAAAAAATCTCACTCATTATTAGCATAAGTGTCTTTGTAGACATCAATGCGCTCTTACCTTGTGCAGCCAGCTTCCTTCAAAACTCTTCCCTTTTTCTTGGCCCCTCTGATACCAAAAAAAAAAAAACCTGCACAGTTTGCTAATTTGGCTTCTGTGCTTTGGTACTTTATCAAAATCCTGTCTGCTGGTCAAGCTTGCCAATTTGCTCATATTTAGAGAAAAACTAATTCAATAGAAAAAAAAGGCAATATTATTCTACTGTTCCCTCCTATGGTATCGTTTTATATCCATCGCCAAAGGGTAAAGCACTGAAATGGTTAATGATAATAAGACCCCAAAAATGCCTATTCACCCCGCCCCCCAAATATGGCTTTAGACCCTCCATTTTGACACAGTGGGGATTATATATAACAGTAATCTGTGGGTCAAAGAGCTAAACGTGGAATAATCAGCAGTAACATTCCATTGGGTTCCATGACGACTGCTCCCAGAAGTGACTTCTAGACATATACCCTCATTAGACTTATTAAAGGCATTCCAGTACCAAGGCATGAGTTTCAAAATCTGACCTTTACAACCTGTTAAACCTTCTGCTTCGGAGGAATAATTATTATATTTTTTTTAGTTGAAGCATGAAGTTATTGAATGTATTAAGTTTACTGTATTAAAACTCTTCCTTTACATTTCCCCTCAGACCTGGCAGATTAGTAGAGGAAACGTGTGAGTAGGTTTACGCCCCTCCTACTGCCTAAAACGAAGTCTCGCTCAGAGAGATTCCTCTCTAGATCCCCAATTTCTCTTCTAATTACCAACAGTGATATTATATTACTATGAGTTATCTGTGTGTATTGATTGCTATGTGAAACTACTGCCAAAGGAGTAACAGAAGAAAAACACTGATACAGGGATTTCAAATGGAGAATCCATTTTATTTTTATTTATATAGATACATAGTAAGCTGAAAAAAGACACAAAAACCATCAGGTTCGACCATTCCACACACGTGTTAATTCAGAAGACGACAAATAACCTAATGTTACAAAAAGTGACAGTGCGCTAAAGTGTCAAACCAAGGTGTAAAATACAGGATATGTATCAGAAATATGACTCACGTAAATGTGGTCTCACAGGCAATTGCCTAGCCTTGAGGAAGCCCACTAGAAGGGCGAAACGCGTTGCTTGGCACTACTTCTTCTCACCTTCCTGGGGCTTGATTGTTCCTGTCAGGATTGATATCTTGGATCATCTGTTCATGTTTTTAAGTGTAAGATATTTTATGTTTCTTATTAAAATTGTACTGTATATGCTCTAACATCTGTTTTATTTGTTTGGAGATACGTATACAACTTGAAGAAATCATTTGTAACCATCTGTGAGACCACATTTACGTGAGTCATATTTCTGATACATATCCTGTATTTTGCACCTTGGTTTGACACTTTAGCGCACTGTCACTTTTTGTATCACTATTGTTTTATGTATAAGGCACTTGGGGTAGTTGCCTGACAGATTTGCAGCTTGTGTAAAATAGGACAAGCGCCATTTAAACCTCTACACTTTTTTGCACATCAAATAACCTAATGTGACAATAATGTCATCTCAAAGGGGAAAAACCTTCCTCACCACAAAACCGTCACACTCACCCTGAATCAACATGACCCTATCTACTCCTATTCCTGATAACCCTGTATGCTTTTCATATCTAGAAAATATCCATACCATTATATATTGATTGAAATGACCAAAGCCACTTCAGATGGCAGCGGATTCCACAATGTAACCCCCTAACAGTAAAGAAACCTTCTCTATGTCTTCAGATGGCAGTCTATTATACAATGTAACCCCCTAACAGTAAGGAAACCTTCTCTGTGTCTTCAGATGGCAGTCTGTTATACAATGTAACCCCCTAACAGTAAAGAAACCTTCTCTATGTCTTCAGATGGCAGTCTATTATACAATGTAACCTCCTAACAGTAAATATACCTTCTCTATGTCTTCAGATGGCAGTGTATTATACAATGTAACCCCCTAACAGTAAATAAACCTTCTCTATGTCTTCAGATGGCAGTGTATTATACAATGTAACCCCCTAACAGTAAAGAAACCTTCTCTATGTCTTCAGATGGCAGTCTATTATACAATTTAACCCCCTAACAGTGAATAAACCTTCTCGATGTCTTCAGATGGCAGTCTATTATACAATGTAACCCCCTAACAGTAAGGAAACCTTCTCTGTGTCTTCAGATGGCAGTCTATCATACAATGTAACCCCCTAACAGTGAAGAAACCTTCTCGATGTCTTCAGATGGCAGTCTATTATACAATGTAACCCCCTAACAGTAAGGAAACCTTCTCTATGTCTTCAGATGGCAGTCTATTATACAATGTAACCCCCTAACAGTAAAGAAACCTTCTCTGTGTCTTCAGATGGCAGTCTATTATACAATGTAACCTCCTAACAGTAAGGAAACCTTCTCTATGTCTTCAGATGGCATCTATTATACAATGTAACCCCCTAACAGTAAGGAAACCTTCTCTATGTCTTCAGATGGCAGTCTATTATACAATGTAACCTCCTAACAGTAAGGAAACCTTCTCTATGTCTTCAGATGGCAGTCTATTATACAATGTAACCCCCTAACAGTAAGGAAACCTTCTCTGTGTCTTCAGATGGCAGTCTATTATACAATGTAACCCCCTAACAGTAAAGAAACCTTCTCTGTGTCTTCAGATGGCAGTCTATTATACAATGTAACCCCCTAACAGTAAAGAAACCTTCTCTATGTCTTCAGATGGCAGTCTTTTATACAATTTAACCCCCTAACAGTGAAGAAACCTTCTCGATGTCTTCAGATGGCAGTCTATTATACAATGTAACCCCCTAACAGTAAATAAACCTTCTCTATGTCTTCAGATGGCAGTGTATTATACAATGTAACCCCCTAACAGTAAGGAAACCTTCTCTGTGTCTTCAGATGGCAGTCTGTTATACAATGTAACCCCCTAACAGTAAATAAACCTTCTCTGTGTTTAAGAGAAATGTTAACATGCCATGTGTCTTTATTTGTGTCTTTATCTTCATTAATTCTGGTTTTATCTTCCTACCTTTTGTCAGTAGCTCTGGACAGAGATGTAATTATTATTGTTGATAAAAGTGTAATAATATCACCATTTTTCAGCTTTTTGTAGTTTAGAAATTAAACCAGAGAAGTGAAATTTTAATTACGAGTTGACAAATTATATCTAATTATTTATCGACAAGTACAGCAATCAGTAGAAATGTTACAAAATGCTATTTATTCAGGTTTTAATGTTCATTTCCCTTCTTCTCTCCCACTGATCAGTTTCCCCGTTTGAATGATCTGAGCAGATGATGAATGAAGAAGCGTTTTTGGTTTGTAAAGTCCTTCATTAACTGGCTAATTGTTGAGATGATGAATGAACTGTCAGAGCAGACCCATCACTGACTGCACTGGTATTAGTTATTATGTTAATGTAACTATATTCCAACTCCATTGTGTGAGCTGCTCATCTCCAACAAGGAAAAGGACTCACTTGCTGAGCAAGCGACTGAAAAATGAGCAGGATCCAGATCTTGAGAGCCTCCCTTTTGTTTGGTAAACAAGTACCATTGGGGATGAGTACTGGATTTGAATAAATGAGCGCCACAGATGAGGTCAGAGCAGGCAAAGTTCAGTGAGATTACTAGACATATCACTGAGGTCAGGGCAGGCAAATTTCAATGAGAGTACTAGACATGACTAAGGAAGCTTACTATTCATCCCTCTAGAACACTCATTAATTAACCTCTGGCCAAACCCACCCAGCTCTCACTGTCCCCAAACACTGTTAGGAATAAGGAAGCTTACTATTCATCCCACTAGAACACCCATTAATTAACCTCTAGCCAAACCCACCCAGCTCTCACTGTCCCCAAATACTGTTAGGAATAAGGAAGCTTACTATTCATCCCACTAGACACACATTAATTAACCTCTGGCTAAACCTACCCAGCTCTCACTGTCCCCTAATACTGTTAGGAATAAGGAAGCTTACTATTCATCCCACTAGACACCCATTAATTAACCTCTGGCCAAACCCACCCAGCTCCCACTGTCCCCAAATACTGTTAGGAATAAGGAAGCTTACTATTCATCCCACTAGAACACCCATTAATTAACCTCTGACCAAACCCATCCAGCTCCCACTGTCCCCAAATACTGTTAGGAATAAGGAAGCTTACTATTCATCCCTCTAGAACACTCATTAATTAACCTCTGGCCAAACCCACCCAGCTCTCACTGTCCCCAAATACTGTTAGGAATAAGGAAGCGTAATATTCATCCCACTAGAACACCCATTAATATTACCTGTGGCAAATCCCACCCAGCTCCTACTGTCCCAAAATACTGTTAGTAATAAGGAAGCTTACTATTCATCCCACTAGAACATCCATTAATTAACTTCTGACCAAACCCACCCAGCTCTCACTGTCCCCAAATACTGTTAGGAATAAGGAAGCTTACTCTTCATCCCACTAGAACACCCATTAATTAACCTCTGGCCAAACCCACCCAGCTCTCACTGTCCCCAAATACTGTTAGGAATAAGGAAGCTTAATATTCATCCCACTAGAACACCCATTAATATTAACTGTGGCAAATCCCACCCAGCTCCTACTGTCCCAAAATACTGTTAGTAATAAGGAAGCTTACTATTCATCCCACTAGAACACCCATTAATTAACCTCTGGCCAAACCCACCCAGCTCTCACTGTCCCCAAATACTGTTAGGAATAAGGAAGCTTACTATTCATCTAACTAGAACACCCATTAATTAACCTCTAGCCAAACCTACCCAGCTCTCACTGTCCCCAAATACTGTTAGGAATAAGGAAGCTTACTATTCATCCCACTAGAACACCCATTAATTAACCTCTGGCCAATCCCACCCAGCTCCCTGTAATGGTTCTGGAACCACTGTGCAGAATGGATACTGCGAAATCAACAACAGGTCAGTGTATAATAGGAGAGTTTTTCTCCTGAAAGCAATCCCCCCTGTGGTTGAGCCCAGGGTTTTATCCCTCCAGGTTTTTTGCACTCCGTCTAAATACTACTCACACTAAAGTGATCATCACTGTGTATAAATAGGTAGACAGGAACAAAAACTGACCGAAGGCGAAAGCACACAGGGTTCAGGCATAAGGGTCTACGCGGAGGGTCCTGAGTTGGTAAAAGGGTTACCTAGGACGTCGGGGTGCCACAGGTATTCATGTTACTACCATCACCTTCCTATTTTCACTCACCTGACGTGTCTCCCCCACACCCTCTAGATGGTAAGCTCTGTGAGCAAGGCTCTCTAGCTCATGTGCCCATCTGTTCGTCTCAAATAATAACATAGTTCTCTTCCGTGCTCTGTACGCTGGCGCTATGTAAATAAATGTTCATGTATAACCTGCCGCAGCCTGCCAGCACATTAATTCCTGTCCCACATACCTGCTCTGTGCTGAGATACAGAGGGGGGCAGTGATTTAGGAAAGGAATTGTATTAATGGCAGGGTCTGGAAGGACAGTCTGCGAGCAGCAATAATGCAGGAGAAAAATATGAGTAGTCAAATATCTTCCAAGCATAGAAAAGGGGAACAAAATTACCATCCATCTATAAATCAGTGCTGTGATTTGGGACAATGCTCTGTCTCTGGAAAAAAAACCCATGAATTTAATATTACATCTTATTGTGGAACAAATGAAAAAAATGTAACCTATTGCTGTAGTGAAATTAATATTGAATTTTCTTCCTGTGCTTGGATAACTTGGACGACGGAAGTAGAAACTTTCAGGTGTTTGCGGAAATAGACAAAAAAAAAACAAATTTTTAAAGGAGATTTTTTTTTCTTGGTATTTGCAAGTTTGTAAGTGTCTTCTGAGACGCAAGCACCATGCGCCACACAGGGGTTAATTAACCTTAGTGGGGTGAAAAGTAAAGCAATCTATGAGTGTGGGCAGAAAATGCAGCACCTGATCTGTCCCCCCCCCCCCCAGTGCCAATCTGTCATTAGGCAGCAATCACATGTCATCTCCGAGAAGCAGTTGACAGTCTGATCAGTAGAGAATCAGCAAATGCACAGGAATCGGCGAAACTTCCCAGAAATCCGAAGAGACTGAGATTTGATTTCCAAGCAGCTGAATGGAGGCCATCCATGACGCTCCACACAGCCAAAATGTCTGCATTCATTATATCCACAGATAAATAATCGCGCACAGGAAGCGATTAATCAACGTGTCTGGTATTCACATACTCATGTTACGCATCCTTATCATCCTTCCATACGTCTTACAACAGCTGAGCAATAGATAATTAGATTGTAAACCTGTCAATGTCTCATATTCGCCACATATTAGAAAGTCACATGTAAAAGGCTCAGCTTTCAGCGCTTTATTCAGACTGACTTTATTTATAAAGCCCTTTCCAGCACAGAAACATCATCGCGGGGCGCCATATGCAAATCAGCTAATACAGTGAAGAATAGCTCATTTGCATACTGTGCCCAAAGGGGAGACATAAACGGGAGCAAACGCAGATGAATCATTTGTTTGAACGCTCTCTGGATTCCAGCAGTAAATGCTGTTAATGGTCCAGAGTCCTTTAGAGAGAGAGTTTTATCTCCAGGTCAAAGTTCACACTGCCCCACATGGGAATTTTCACTCAGTGGGCAAAATTTGAAATATCCAACACCCATAGGGACAGATTGAGCCCGTGGGTTACTTTATCTGCTCTGTAACTCTCTTGTACCCAGCAGCAACCAAAACTGATATATAATAACAGTGAACCCCGCAGGCACACTCACAAAACCAAACATTTATTCACGAAAGAGCGAGTTACCAGGGGAATTTCCAACTTTAGCTGAATTGGAGATTTTTTTGGGCCTTAGGTTTGAAATTCCCTTGTCAATTCCCTGCAGTTCTCTCTTTCATTAATAAAAGCCCATTGTTTCATTCCGTGGGAACTGTAACATATACTCTGTGACCTGGCACCGGAGCGAGAGAGGGCGAGACCAGGAAGCGGATGTGCCAGGCATCCCATGATGGTCCTATTACTCCAGCCAGCCCAACTTGGATAATATAGTGGCCCCTACTGCTCCCCATTCACACCCTGCACCACAAGCAACAAGGATTGAAATCATTCTGAGGTTGGTGCTGTCTGCCCAGCTGGACCTTTCTCTTTGCCCCGGAGTTTAGTTTGATACATTGGGGGTTATTTATAAAAAAATAAATAATTCTGGGGCAAAGTTCTAAAAGTGGTCCAGTCATCATGGAAACCAATGGAATGTTCTGCAGTAACCATGGAAACCGATGGAATGTTCTGCAGTAACCATGGAAACCAATGGAGTGTTCGGCAGTCACCGTGGAAACCAATGGAATGTTCTGCAGTAACCATGGAAACCAATGGAGTGTTCGGCAGTCATCATGGAAACCAATGGAATGTTCTGCAGTAACCATGGAAACCAATGGAATGTTGTGCAGTAACCATGGAAACCAATGGAATGTTCTGCAGTAACCATGGAAACCAATGGAGTGTTCTGCAGCACCATGGAAACCAATGGAATGTTCTGCAGTAACAATGGAAACCAATGGAGTGTTCGGCAGTCACCGTGGAAACCAATGGAATGTTCGGTAGTCACCGTGGAAACCAATGGAATGTTCTGCAGTAACCATGGAAACCAATGGAATGGTCGGCACTCACCTTGGAAACCATCAAAATAAATCCCTCCTGCTCATCCACTGCAGTGAGTCACAACATGCATCAATCAGGAGTCACAACATGTATGCATCAATCAGGAGTCACACCATATATGCATTAATCAGGAGTCACAACATGTATGCATCAATCAGGAGTCACAACATGTATGTATAAATCAGGAGTCACAACATGTATGCATCAATCAGGAGTCACACCATATATGCATCAATCAGGAGTCACAGCATGTATGCATCAATCAGGAGTCACAACATGTATGTATCAATCAGGAGTCACAACATGTATGCATCAATCAGGAGTCATAACATGTATGCATCAATCAGGAGTCACAACATGTATGCATCAATCAGGACTCACAACATGTATGCATCAATCAGGAGTCACAACATGTATGCATCAATCAGGAGTCACAACATGTATGCATCAATCAGGAGTCATAACATGTATGCATCAATCAGGAGTCATAACATGTATGCATCAATCAGGAGTCACAACATGTATGCATCAATAAGGAATCATAACATGTATGCATCATTCAGGAGTCATAACATGTTTGCATCAATCAGGAGTCACAACATGTATGCATCAATCAGGAGTCATAACATGTATGCATCAATCAGGAGTCACAACATGTATGCATCAATCAGGAGTCATAACATGTATGCATCAATCAGGAGTCACAACATGTATGCATCAATCAGGAGTCATAACATGTATGCATCAATCAGGAGTCATAACATGTATGCATCATTCAGGAGTCACAACATGTATTCATCATTCAGGAGTCACAACATGTATGCATCATTCAGGAGTCATAACATGTATTCATCATTCAGGAGTCACAACATATATGCATCAATCAGGAGTCACAACATGTATGTATCAATCAGGAGTCACAACATGTATGCATCAATCAGGAGTCACAACATGTATGCATCATTCAGGAGTCACAACATGTATGCATCAATCAGGAGTCATAACATGTATGCATCAATCAGGAGTCATAACATGTATGCATCAATCAGGAGTCACAACATGCATGCATCAATCAGGAGTCATAACATGTATGTATCAATCAGGAGTCATAACATGTATGTATCAATCAGGAGTCACAACATGCATGCATCAATCAGGAGTCATAACATGTATGTATCAATCAGGAGTCACAACATGTATGCATCAATCAGGAGTCATAACATGTATGCATCAATCAGGAGTCATAACATGTATGCATCATTCAGGAGTCACAACATGTATGTATCAATCAGGAGTCATAACATGTATGTATCAATCAGGAGTCACAACATGTATGCATCAATCAGGAGTCATAACATGTATGCATCAATCAGGAGTCATAACATGTATGCATCAATCAGGAGTCACAACATGTATGCATCAATCAGGAGTCATAACATGTATGTATCAATCAGGAGTCATAACATGTATGCATCATTCAGGAGTCATAACATGTATGTATCAATCAGGAGTCATAACATGTATGCATCAATCAGGAGTCACACCATGTATGTATCAATCAGGAGTCACACCATGTATGCATCAATCAGGAGCTGACTATATTTTGCAGTTTTATCTAAATATGATCTCTATAATAATTAACAAGTCCGTGGATACTGCGGCACCGTGAATTTAAATCGAGGAGGAGTTTGATGCATTATTACTGAATAAAGCAACGATTTAAACATAACAAACTCAGGACTGGGAACAAATAATTCATTCTAATTCCTCTTAAAATAGCACAAGAAATGCAGCACACCTGCACCAGTAACTCTGCATTATTCATCCCTGTCATATAGTCGATTGATGTACAAAAAAATCTAACAGAAGCTTCCTGCTTTCTAATGATTGCTGACCTGTTGCAGAAAGCAGAGAGATAGAGAACGTGCAAGTGAAGGCGGGCTGCAGATGTAATCCAGGAATAGCGGTGGATCTCCACCTGCTGCTGGAGAAATTGCACATAAATCCCTCTTGAAAAGCTGCCTGTTGCCTCTTGATAGAATCCACAGGCTCAGGATAATGTGTCTCCAGCCCCCACATACACATACAAACACACACATTAAGTGGCGCAGCTTAAAGTGGGAGTTCCACGAAAAGAAGCAGCGTGGGGAAAAGTCTCACTGAATACAAATTGGTTTTTGTTTTTGTTTTTTAAAGGTACATCGACAAAATATGATTTAACAGAACCAGAGATGTGACCATGACTGATAGGTATCCCCTAAAATGATTCTGAATCTTGACTCTTACGGGGAACATCAGCACTGTACAGAGCTCAGGGTGAAATGCATTGGCAGCTGCCACAAGTTACTCTACTGGATGATGTCTTGTCGCTAACTTTGGTTCTATACAGTGGCGTCGCGAGGGGGTGCTGCTGGCATCCCCCTGCACCTGTATGATCATCTACCAGAATAGATCTGACATTAACTCCTCCTACTTCTCATTCCACGCATACAGCTGTATGATCAGCTACCTGAATAGATCTGACATTAACTCCTCCTACTTCTCATTCCACGCATACAGCTGTATGATCAGCTCCCTGAATAGATCTGACATTAACTCCTCCTACTTCTCATTCCACACATACAGCTGTATGATCAGCTACCTGAATAGATCTGACATTAACTCCTCCTACTTCTCATTCCATGCATACAGCTGTATGATCGGCTACCTGAATAGATCTGACATTAACTCCTCCTACTTCTCATTCCACGCATACAGCTGTATGATCAGCTCCCTGAATAGATCTGACATTAACTCCTCCTACTTCTCATTCCACGCATACAGCTGTATGATCAGCTCCCTGAATAGATCTGACATTAACTCCTCCTACTTCTCATTCCACGCATACAGCTGTATGATCGGCTCCCTGAATAGATCTGCCATTAACTCCTCCTACTTCTCATTCCACGCATACAGCTGTATGATCGGCTACCGGAATAGATCTGACATTAACTCCTCCTACTTCTCATTCCACGCATACAGCTGTATGATCGGCTACCGGAATAGATCTGACATTAACTCCTCCTACTTCTCATTCCACGCATACAGCTGTATGATCAGCTACCTGAATAGATCTGACATTAACTCCTCCTACTTCTCATTCCACGCATACAGCTGTATGATCAGCTACCTGAATAGATCTGACATTAACTCCTCCTACTTCTCATTCCACGCATACAGCTGTATGATCGGCTACCTGAATAGATCTGACATTAACTCCTCCTACTTCTCATTCCACGCATACAGCTGTATGATCAGCTCCCTGAATAGATCTGACATTAACTCCTCCTACTTCTCATTCCACGCATACAGCTGTATGATCGGCTACCGGAATAGATCTGACCATAACTCCTCCTACTTCTCATTCCACGCATATAGCTGCATGATCAGCTACCTGAATAGATCTGACATTAACTCCTCCTACTTCTCATTCCACGCATACAGCTGTATGATCAGCTACCTGAATAGATCTGACATTAACTCCTCCTACTTCTCATTCCACACATACAGCTGTATGATCAGCTACCTGAATAGATCTGACATTAACTCCTCCTACTTCACATTCCACGCATATAGCTGCATGATCAGCTACCTGAATAGATCTGACATTAACTCCTCCTACTTCTCATTCCACATGTACAGCTGTATGATCAGCTACCTGAATAGATCTGACATTAACTCCTCCTACTTCTCATTCCACGCATACAGCTGTATGATCAGCTACCTGAATAGATCTGACATTAACTCCTCCTACTTCTCATTCCACGCATACAGCTGTATGATCGGCTACCTGAATAGATCTGACATTAACTCCTCCTACTTCTCATTCCACGCATACAGCTGTATGATGAGCTACCTGAATAGATCTGACATTAACTCCTCCTACTTCTCATTCCACGCATACAGCTGTATGATCAGCTACCTGAATAGATCTGACATTAACTCCTCCTACTTCTCATTCCACGCATACAGCTGTATGATCGGCTACCTGAATAGATCTGACATTAACTCCTCCTACTTCTCATTCCACGCATACAGCTGTATGATCAGCTACCTGAATAGATCTGACATTAACTCCTCCTACTTCTCATTCCACGCATACAGCTGTATGATCGGCTACCTGAATAGATCTGACATTAACTCCTCCTACTTCTCATTCCACGCATACGGCTGTATGATCAGCTACCTGAATAGATCTGACATTAACTCCTCCTACTTCTCATTCCACGCATACAGCTGTATGATCGGCTCCCTGAATAGATCTGCCATTAACTCCTCCTACTTCTCATTCCACGCTTACAGCTGTATGATCGGCTACCTGAATAGATCTGACATTAACTCCTCCTACTTCTCATTCCACGCATACAGCTGTATGATCAGCTACCGGAATAGATCTGACATTAACTCCTCCTACTTCTCATTCCACGCATACAGCTGTATGATCGGCTACCTGAATAGATCTGACATTAACTCCTCCTACTTCTCATTCCACGCCGGTCACGTGACCTGTCGGCACTCTCTGTGCTGCCTGTTTGGCTCCCCGTGCAGCCTGCTGGCAGGCAGAGAAGGTGAGGGGGGATCTGCCAATCTCCTCTAAACTCTGTCTTTTCCAGCAAGCGCGTTTTTTTTTCTTTCTTTTTTTAAAGGGGATTATTTTCTTTTTTTTCAGTGCTGGGGGGCGCTGCCGCCCCCCAAAATTTGCCGCCCTTGAACATCGTTTGCCACTTATTTGCCCAGTCCCCCACTCTGTCCAAATCTTCCTGTAAAGAACAAACATCAAGATTAGTCTTTATTACCTTACCTAATTTAGTGTCATCAGCAAACACTGAGACATGGCACTCAGCACAACGTGGGAGATCATTAATAAACAAATGAAAAAGAAGAGGTCCCAAAACAGACCCCTGAGGTACTCCGCTCACTACCCTGGTCCAATTTGAGGATTTTCCATTTACAACAACCATGTTGACTTTTACTAATTATATTCTGATTCAAGATGTATTCTTGAGTGTACACCTTTTGCAATCCTTCAAATAATTTCCCCACTACAGATGTCAAGCTCACTGGCCTATAATTACCCGGCAGAGATTTGGATCCCTTTTTAAATATTGGAATGACATCCGCCTTTGGCCAGTCTTTAGGCACTATACCTGAACTGAACGAATCCCTCTGTTCTTCCTTAGTATAAACAGAAGGGAAAAAATTATTTAAAATGTCTGCTTTCTCTCTGTCCTCACTTACCAAATTTCCCATTTGGGATAACAAGGGCCCAACATTTTCCATTTTTAGCTTTTTTCCATTTAAAAAGGTAGAGACTTTTCAAGTCAAAGGGGTCCCTTTAAAACTAGGATTTAGTGAGTAAACGGAAGCTTATGTGGGCTGCATTATTGTGCTGTGGGGGTCCAGACACACCATACTGTGATGATTATTTTTTTATTGATGAGACCCTCACACACAGTTAAACAAAGGGGGTGCGTTAAGTGTTTTGGGACAAGGTTTAGGGAGGGGAAGATGACTGTGACGTGAAGGGGTTAAGATTTCACAGCAGGAGGGCATCAGTGGGGCAGATGAGGTATCTCGCTAGCACATTATTTGTTGGGGTTATCTGCGAAATCACTGATTGTGAAATACTAAATGGCTTTAATTCATGAAATAGACCAAACGTGGGGCATGTGCCCCCCACACACATTCTCCCCCTGTTATATAAACAGATGTGTTGGCAGAAAATATATCTTATATATATATGTCCAGTTCCCAGATACTCTGCTGGAGATACCTGCTTGATCACATTATACTCTCTGTGTTTAGTTCCGCTCAATGAGAATCTTCAAGCAGTAAAGTCAGAATGGAAAAAACGCTCTTAAAGCAAACAAAATACTCTTTCCCATGGGGGAAACTAAACCACCTATGTGTGAGTTCACTCGTCGCAGCGTGGTGAGTCAGTGCTACAGACACAGAATACGGGATCAGGGAATTTAGTAAAAGGACCAGCTTTTTATCAGAGAGTAATATATGGACTGTAATACTTACTGTCTCCTCCCAATGTTACCTCCCAGTGTATATATTGTGCATCTCATGGACCCCCAAAGGCTGGAAACCTCTCTCTCTGTTCACTGGATATGTAACAGACGTCAGGGCCTTTGGCTTGTTCCGTCTCACTGCATGTAGTAGATACCGCATGTGCGTGTTCAGATCAGGGACAGAGAGAGTGAGGAAGGGAGATAAATTAGTGAAAAAAGAAAGAGGGAGATTTTATGGAGGTCAGGGGGCTGCAATGCTCACCCAGGGGGCAAAAACAATATAATGACCAATGGTGAAAATTCATCAGAGATAGATACAGACAGATAGACAGATAGGCAAATAGATAGACAGGACAGATAGATAGACAGGACCGATAGACAGATAGATAGGCAGGACCGATAGACAGATAGATAGGCAGGACCGATAGACAGATAGATAGGCAGGACCGATAGACAGATAGATAGGCAGGACCGATAGACAGATAGATAGGCAGGACCGATAGACAGATAGATAGGCAGGACCGATAGATAGGCAGGACCGATAGATTGACAGGACAGGAAGGGTTGAAGAACAGACGATATTAGTTTCTCTAGATGTAAATAGCCTGTATATGTCTATTCCTCATGATGAGGGGATTAAAGCCATGTACAATGTAGCAATACAATTGGGTTATGAGGGAAACGATCTGGATTTCATCATTAATCTATTGAATTTGGTCCTACGCAAGAATTATTTTCGTTTTGGAGATGATTACTATTTACAAATACGTGGGACCGCAATGGGGTCAAATGTGGCTCCAACATATGCCAGCATTTTTATGTCTCATTTTGAAGATTGTTTTGTCTATTCTAATGAATTATTTACAATGCATGTTCTTAGATGGTATAGATATATAGATGACATTTTTATGCTGTGGAATGGATCAAAGGATCTCTTGGAATGTTTTTTGAGCCAATTAAATGATGCTCATACGGGGATTGGCTTTAAGATGGAGTGGAGCCTTAATGAAATTAATTTTTTGGATACTAAGATAATGAAAAAAGCAGATGAATTATCTACAGATTTATATGTAAAGCCTACTGATAGTAATAACTTATTGAGGTATGAATCAGCACATCCACCTGGTCTCTTGAGATCACTCCCCAGAAGCCAGCTACTGAGAGTAAAGAGAATTGTTCCAGATGAGACCACCCAGACAATAAGATTACATGAAATGGCACAGAAATTCTATGATCGTGGTTATCCCCCTACTTTAATAAATAAAAATCTTCAAGTAATCTCACAAACAGACCGAAAAAAAACCTTAGAAAGGAGTAAAAGACAAAATAAGGGGGATAGAGTAATTTTTGTAACTGACCCAGGAACCCATATAAATAAGATCTCAAATACTTTTAGAAAATATTGGCATATTCTACGTGATGCTTATCCTGACGTTAAGGAGTTCATAAATCCTCCAATGATTGCCTTTAGGAGGGGGGAAACTATTGGAAATAAATTGGTTAGGGCCGAACTACCCTCTTTGGGCCAGACACGCAAATCTACTTTTTTAGAAACTGGTAGAAAAGGCAACTTCCCATGCATGGGATGTTTAGCCTGCAACTCAATAATCAAAGGAAATGAATTCAAACACCCAAAAAGAGACCAGTGGTATAAGATAAATGCACACTTAACGTGTGAATCTTCCTTTGTAATATACATACTGAGATGCCCTTGTGATTTAATTTACGTAGGAGAAACTACACAAAAAATGAGAGCGAGATTCTCAAAGCACAAATCTACCATTCGTACTGGCAAAAAAGAATTGCCTGTCCCGGCTCACTTCTTAGACCTAAATCATAGATTATCAGATCTGAAATTTCAGATGATTGAGTGCATCCCCAAAGCCAAAAGACGAGGAGATAGGGAAAAAAGGTTAAAACAACGTGAGGCATGGTGGATACATGAATTGAATACTCTGCATCCCAATGGATTTTTATAGGAGGAGGCTCTACAAAATCAAGATGATTACAACATTTTCCCCTTAATTCTTTACAGATTTGTGTCGCTTAGCTATAGAATGGGTATATTTGGTTGAATGACCATAATGTCTTATGAATTAAATATGTAGAAAACTAGATTTATAAAATATTTGGGTATATTAAGACATTCAATATTTTTCTGATCTCATTCTTTCTTCTTGCCCCCATAGATATTGGCTGGTACCCCCTTATTGGGACAGATAAAGATAAAGAAAAACCAACTCAAAGAAAAATCAGTTCTCTTTTAAAAAAATTTGGATTCCCATTGTTTCAGCGAAACTTAGAATACGATCTGACATCCCAGACATCTAAATAATAAAATGTTTATTTCCTCCTGACCTGAATATACTATACGCAATAGTGGTGTTTTTAACTTTAAATATTACTAAATACACTTTAGTAATCATTTCCACGAATGTAAATATATTTAGATTCATGAGAGGTTGATGGCCAGACCATACCCACACCACCACGGTGTGTTAATGCACCTGGTGGTCGGGGTCTGATCTTGCCCTATCGGCCTCATATATTGATGCACTTTTACATAAAAATATAAAACTTTCAATTTAACAGCATATGTTTTGTAAATATATATTCACATTTTTATTACATATTGTTTTGAATTATACATGGTCACAATTCACTTTGTATTATCACTGTTAGCTGTATTGCTTTAAATTTGTAATTGCTGTGTCAAGATTTGTATTGGACCAGGTGTCCCTTCTTTAATTGATTTATTCACTATTGATTGCATTATATAAACCTGTTTGATACCACTTCACGCTAGGCTTGAAGAAAATCCGTCATAGGATTGAAACGTCGCCAAGTGTGTGATTAAAGTCTCTCACTTCACACTGAGTGCTGGTGTCTGCATTCATTATTTTACCAGGACAGATAGACAGGCACGACAGATAGACAGATAGATAGACAGGACAGATAGACTGATAGATAGACAGGACCGATAGACAGGCAGGACAGATAGACTGATAGATAGACAGGACAGATAGACTGATAGATAGACAGGACCGATAGATAGACAGGACAGATAGACTGATAGATAGACAGGACCGATAGATAGACAGGACAGATAGACCGATAGATAGACAGGACAGATAGACAGATAGATAGGCAGGACCGATAGATAGGCAGGACCGATAGATAGGCAGGACCGATAGACCGATAGATAGACAGGACAGATAGACTGATAGATAGACAGGACCGATAGATAGACAGGACAGATAGACAGATAGATAGACAGGACAGATAGACTGATAGATAGACAGGCACGACAGATAGACAGATAGATAGACAGGACAGATAGACCGATAGATAGACAGGACAGATAGACAGATAGATAGGCAGGACCGATAGATAGGCAGGACCGATAGATAGGCAGGACCGATAGACCGATAGATAGACAGGACAGATAGACCGATAGATAGGCAGGACCGATAGATAGGCAGGACCGATAGACAGATAGATAGATAGGCAGGACCGATAGATAGGCAGGACCGATAGATAGACAGGACCGATAGACCGATAGATAGACAGGACCGATAGACCGATAGATAGACAGGACAGATAGACAGATAGATAGGCAGGACCGATAGATAGGCAGGACCGATAGATAGGCAGGACCGATAGACCGATAGATAGACAGGACCGATAGACCGATAGATAGACAGGACCGATAGAGGACAGATAGATAGATAGGGCCGATAGACCGATAGATAGACAGGACAGATAGACAGGCAGGACAGATAGACAGATAGATAGACAGGACAGATAGACTGATAGATAAACAGGACCGATAAATAGACAGGACAGATAGACCGATAGATAGACAGGACAGATAGACCGATAGATAGACAGGACAGATAGACCGATAGATAGACAGGACCGATAGACCGATAGATAGACAGGACAGATAGACAGGCAGGACAGATAGAGAGATAGATAGACAGGCAGGACAGATAGACAGATAAACACAGATAGTCCCTTTTCTGCCTTGGTAGGAGTTCCCTTAGACACAAGTTTAAAGTCATCTGGACTGAAAAGATTTGCAGCTCTGTTTGTAGAATCTAAGAGGCCATTACAAAGTCCACGGTGACCTGTTGAATACAGATAAACTCATAGGGACTGCCAGTCTCCATGTTCCCGATGACTTCAATTGCTTTATATTAACATCACAAGGATCACAGCTCAGCCGGGTTTTAGCACTTTGGCAGGTTGTGCATTTGTTTTATCTTTTAAAATTTAGCTGCTGCAAGATTTATCAGCCTAACATGGAGGCTAAATCTCAGTATTAAAGGACAAATGAAGGAAAGATTGCCTCTTGGATCGGATCTTACTTCTTCAAACTCAAACCCCCTGATAGAGCTACTCCTTCCTTACATCATTCCTATATGCCAACACTTCATGCAATCTTTCAATTTTACAGAACTTTATTTTTTGTCGTCTATTTAAGGAATGTGTCAGGTTTGGCGATGGCATTTTTGATGTTGCTTTTATGCATAGTAGATTGTTTATATTTCAATAAAACGTTTTTTTTTTTTTTATGTTTAATCTTCCTCCTGCTGTGTTCATGTGTGCAATTGCTGCTCCCTCTAACCACAGACACTTTGTAAAAGCATTAGGTGCTTATAACACCGCTACTGGTCATTACATACAGCCCTGACTGCGGTAAATCTGCAGAGGTGATTTGGGGAGGGGGGGCAAATCTATAATGCCCCATGTTGTGGCCAAAGTGCAATGGGAAAACGTAGCAACTGAAATCTCTGATTTTCAAGAGTTTTTGCATGAATTAAAGTCTTTCACGTTGCTGAGTTATACTGTCTGGCCCTCTAACATGCTTTGTGGTGTGTAACAGTCAGGCTGCTGATTATAAGGTCTGGTCAGCAATGATCCCAACTGGTTTCCAATCAATCCCCGGAGTTCATTAAACCCACAGGTTCATTAAACCCACAGGGTTACATGACGTCATCACCTATATCATTAATATTAGAATGGCCAGTGAACAATCACAAAGGATTTGCATAAAACCCTTACATCAGCTGCTGTGACTGAAAATTCCTAATAATAATGAGATTAACTCACTTAACCAGGAGGGGGATACGCAGAGATACAATCAAGAAAAAAGGTAATAAAATAGTAGTAATAACCAAAGGAACCAATGGCAAATAACTCCATATAAATGCACTTTACTCCAAATTTAGCATTTTTAAAACATTTTTTTTTTAAAGAGCACATGTTTTGTTTTTATAAATCTGGCAAATTGTCTGGCATATGTTACCATGGCCCAAAACTAATAACCTGCATGGCTGTGCACTAATAAACACTGACCACCACATACACTGTGCACTAATACACACTGACCATCCCATACACTGTGCACTAATAAACACTGACCACCACATACACTGTGCGCTAATAAACACTGACCACCACATACACTGTGCACTAATACACACTGACCATCCCATACACTGTGCACTAATAAACACTGACCACCACATACACTGTGCACTAATAAACACTGACCGTCACATACACTGTGCACTAATAAACACTGACCATCCCATACACTGTGCACTAATAAACACTGACCACCACATACACTGTGCACTAATAAACACTGACCATCCCATACACTGTGCACTAATAAACACTGACCGTCACATACACTGAACACTAATAAACACTGACCGTCACATACACTGTGCACTAATAAACACTGACCACCACATACACTGTGCACTAATACACACTGACCACCACATACACTGTGCACTAATAAACACTGACCACCACATACACTGTGCACTAATAAACACTGACCACCACATACACTGTGCACTAATACACACTGACCATCCCATACACTGTGCACTAATAAACACTGACCATCACATTCACTGTGCACTAATAAACACTGACCATCCCATACACTGTGCACTAATAAACACTGACCGTCACATACACTGTGCACTAATAAACACTGACCATCCCATACACTGTGCACTAATAAACACTGACCGTCACATTCACTGTGCACTAATAAACACTGACCATCACATACACTGTGCACTAATAAACACTGACCATCACATACACTGTGCACTAATAAACACTGACCCTCACATTTACTGTGCACTAATAAACACTGACCACCACATACACTGTGCACTAATAAACACTGACCATCACATACACTGTGCACTAATAAACACTGACCCTCACATTTACTGTGCACTAATAAACACTGACCATCCCATACACTGTGCACTAATAAACACTGACCATCACATTCACTGTGCACTAATAAACATTGACCGTCACATTCACTGTGCACTAATAAACACTGACCACCACATACACTGTATACTAATAAACACTGACCATCACATACACTGTGCACTAATAAACACTGACCACCACATACACTGTGCACTAATAAACACTGACCATCCCATACACTGTGCACTAATAAACTCCAACCATCCCATACACTGTGCACTAATAAACACTGACCATCACACACACTGAACACTAATAAACACTGACTGTCACATACACTGTGCACTAATAAACACTAACCATCACATACACTGAACACTAATAAACACTGACCGTCACATACACTGAACACTAATAAACACTGACCGTCACATACACTGAACACTAATAAACACTGACCGTCACATACACTGTGCACTAATAAACACTGACCGTCACATACACTGTGCACTAATAAACACTGACCACCACATACACTGTGCACTAATAAACACTGACCCTCACATACACTGTGCACTAATAAACACTGACTGTCACATTCATTGTGCACCATCACATAGGCTTTGCACAAAGATTGACCTTAGTATGCTCTATACACAAATAAAAGCTGATCTTTACACATACCTACCAAGCCCTCTGATTTCAAGAGCTTGCAATTGTTTCACAATGATAAGCAATGAGAATGGAAGAGTTCATACCAACTGCTAAAGGTGAACCAATGACAGAGGCAGTGTGTTTAAACATGAGAAATATATAACATATTATTCTGATCACTGGCATGTGATCATCTTATAAGTAAAGATTCCCCTTGAGACTTCTAGTAGATGCAAATATTCCTCCTCTTCCTCCCGATGATCTCGGATACATATTGAATTTCTGTTCAGTTTTATTGGCCAGTAATTGCTTGGTTTCACCTCATTGCCTTAATATCAGTGTCGTCCAATCTGTACTAATATCCCCAGTATGTGTCGCTTGTCAAATATTTGATTTTTAAGGGAAGCGAAAAAAATCAATTACTCCCGAATCTCTCATTTCTCTGACAGCAAAAAAACCTCCTAAACTTCCCAATTGTCTCCTTAATCTGGATGCCATCTGTCGTCAGCTAAGCCACGTTCACAAGGTATCCATGGATATGATCCGTGAGGTCAAAAGTGGGATTTCAAGACCCCTGCTCTCCAAAGACCATCAAAACAGGATCCTCAGCCAATCAGTGTTTAAAATAAGTTTAAAGGGTCAAAATAGGTCATATATAAATGTATAGTATAGCGCAAGAGACAAAAGGGGTCTTAATCTATTTGCATTCTGTCTTTCTAATATTTGGGGGGCTCAATGTGCTAATTATGTAAGAGCTAAATCACATATTGGAGAGACCCAGATTTCTTAAACCGTCGTTCCTCCAGCGATGATCTTGCTGGTGAGTAAGTTCAAGCTATATATTCCCCGTGTCCCACTCGGCGATGGTGAGCACTTGAACTAGGATTAAATGAAGGACGCTGTTAAATGAATGGTTATACATGAGAGATACCCCAGCGGGGAATAAATAGGACAAGCAAAGAAAACAAATGGCATGAAAAGCATAATAATAATGAATGGCAAATCCCTCCGGCTTCTCATTGCCCATTTATCTCATTTCAGACAAGCTTGGCTGGTACTGGTGCGGAGCACGTGGTGTCTGAATTGGTGAATGTCATATCTATTGGAAGAATACCCTGGGATCAGAGACAATGTCCAGCATATATCCACCATGAGCGATCTCTGAGCCTACTGCCATCAGTCCTGAATCTGATGAGACTATCCTATCTTTTGGGGTCCTGTCCCATCAAATTCGAGTCTTTCCCAGCAGTAATGCTACCTATGCACAGTATACTTAGCACTGTGCATAAGCATCATTGCTTTAATTTCTGTATGTCTAAGAGACAGGCACAGTCTACACCAGGAGGATAGAGCTCCAGACAGTCAATCTCCCCGGGTCATGGAAGGTCATGGAAGGTCGCGTGGCATCACACGACTCCGCCCAGTTTAGTCCCGCCCCTTTGCATCCTGGAAGCCACCTGAATAAATTTGGCATGTATATGGTTAGTACATCTGACCACACAAGCTTCATGCACAGCCTTTATATGTTTTATACATTGCAGAAAGTATTTCAAGGAAGTTATAACTTTGCGTTATCTTGTGGCCAGTGCTATGTACTAATAAATTCGGCTTTCTCTTTATTTCTTGCTCAATGTCTTCTCTTCCCTGACCGAGAAAGGAGAAGAACAAATCCTAAATCCACTTCTTTTGACTTTCAAGCCATTTCATTGTCACATATAATGACTCGGAGGGTCTCGTAGGATTCCCGCTCTCCCCACGACTTTACAATTTAAGACAGAGACATTTGAAATTAAACGGAAGTCGGGAATCTCCTCGATATCATGCAAATTCTTTCAAGGACAGTCGCCCCTCCATCCAAAGCGGAAGAGGATGGGGGGGGGGGGGGGGGGCATGCAGATAAATCAATACAAGCAGATCTAAAGGACAAAGATCCATTCTTGGCTTTCTGTGAGTCTGTAATGTTCTGCGTGACGTTTGAATTGGAAATATAACATCCAGGCCGGTGCCTTTTATCTGTTTGTCTAGCCTTTCAACACAGAAATAGTCCTGTCACAGCAGATCCACAAGAAGGGCAGCGGAAGACAAAAACATGTGGATTGAATTTGGATTTGTCTCAGGGAAGGTTATATAAAACAACACCTCATTACCAGACACTTGTGGAACGCTGTGTTACACTGGTTGCAGTGGATCCTTTGCAGCAGGGTTTTCGATGTTTGGCACCCCTCGAGCGCCATGTTTCCGAGGTCGAGTGTTCCCTCCGAACTTACACACATTTATTATATGTTTATTTTTAAAGAAAATGCTAAGTTTAAAAAAAAAAAAAAAAAAATAAATAACAATCAAACGGACCTGTTTCTATTGTGTTTTGTTAAGATTCGATCACTGGTTAGACAGGGAAGAAACTAAGCACTAGGCAGTGGCGTAGCGTGGGGGGTGCAGGGGGGGCCGGCCGCACCGGGCGCAATATCTGGGGGGGCGCACTAGCCCTATGCGGCCGCGTGGCCGCCAGGGCCGTCTTTAACGCGGGGCAAACGGGGCAGCTGCCCTGGGCCCATTTACTCCTGGGGGGCCCCAAGGCAGCTGTTCCGTGGGCCCCCAGACCCTGCTGCCGCGTTCACAGCGCATTGCGCTTGTGAACGCTTTTTTCCGGCAAGCCGCATCCGATGGATGCGACGGCCGTAAAAAAAAAAATAAAAAACTGACGTCGGATGTGACGTCGCGTCACATCCGGTGTCTGCTTCCCTCCTCCGTGCAAGAGGGAAGACTGCATGGAGGAGACATCCGGCGGGGGACACGGAGCCGCTTCATGTAAGTACGGGGGGGGGGGGGGGGCTGGCTGGCACAATATTCCTGGTATCTGACTGGCACTATATTACTGGGCATCTGAATGGCACTATATTACTGGGCATCTGATTGGCACTATATTACTGGGCATCTGAATGGCACTATATTACTGGGTATCTGATTGGCACTATATTACTGGGCATCTGAATGGCACTATATTACTGGGTATCTGATTGGCACTATATTACTGGGCATCTGATTGGCACTATATTACTGGGCATCTGATTGGCACTATATTACTGGGTATCTGATTGGCACTATATTACTGGGTATCTGATTGGCACAATATTACTGGGTATCTGATTGGCACTATATTACTGGGTATCTGATTGGCACAATATTACTGGGTATCTGACTGGCACTATATTACTGGGTATCTGATTGGCACAATATTACTGGGTATCTGATTGGCACTATATTACTGGGCATCTGATTGGCACTATATTACTGGGTATCTGACTGGCACAATATTACTGGGTATCTGAATGGCACTATATTACTGGGTATCTGATTGGCACAATATTACTGGGCATCTGATTGGCACAATATTACTGGGTATCTGACTGGCACTATATTACTGGGTATCTGATTGGCACAATATTACTGGGCATCTGATTGGCACAATATTACTGGGTATCTGACTGGCACTATATTACTGGGTATCTGATTGGCACAATATTACTGGGTATCTGAATGGCACTATATTACTGGGCATCTGATTGGCACAATATTACTGGGCTCTGACTGGCACAATATTACTGGCATCCGAAAGTTACAATATTACTGGCATCTGAATGGCACAACAATTATGGCATATGTGTGTGTGTGTGTGTGTGTGGGGGGGGGGGGGGGGTAACATTAGAGGTACAGGATTGAGGAAGTTGGCTCCATCTAGCCCAGTCTTGGATCATCTCCAGGGTATGGTTCCATTTTGATGTTTAGTTTTTGTTCTTGATATTGTTTGTCGTTTACGATGGTTGTGAGACGACATATAATAGCATGGCCCATGCTAGGTTACTACATGTGTATATTTGTATTCATAGACCTGCTGAAAATGTGGAGAATGTGTGTAATGCATGTTCGCACTCAATAAAGTGTTGGAAAATAAACTTGTATTTAGATGCATTTTACTTTAATTACATAAGTATTTTCATAACAAACAATACATGTGCTTGGGGGGTAAGGGTTTCTTTAACTAATCTAGTAGAAGAGACTCGAGTGCTAAAATCCACGGGTTAGGGGGCGCAAATTACTTGCCTTGCCCCGGGTGCTGACAACCCACGCTACGCCACTGGCACTAGGGGACTTCCTTCCTGCAATCTCAGCATGTGACTGGTGTCTGTCAATGAGGCCACATAACCACAATTAGCCTGCTGAGTGAACACAAGAATAGAAATAGGAAAGTAAGCCTCCTAGTTCCCATAAATATCTACAGTGCCAAGGTTAGCCATCACTCTAATTTCAGACTTAAACTTGTCCACACAATCCTCCATCTGTCCTTTTTACGTGTCAGATTGTCACACAATCTAACAGAGGAACAGATCCAGACATGGAAGGCTGGAGAAATCACACATATGTTACGTGTTTAACCCTCTTGTGGGTGGAGCTAGGAGCTGCATGCACACAGGCTTTATCATGCCCTATTATTTTTCGCCATGCGTTAATATACCTATGACTTTGTTCATGAAAGAAGGAAAGCCAGGAAACTGAGAAGGGAACTGTAAATGTAAGGCCAAAGTAGCCGAGTTGGAAAACAAATCTCTTTACTTCAAACTCAGCTAGTTTGGCCTTAAGTTTGCAATTCCCTTCTCAATTCCCTATCTCGTGAATGATGCCCGTAGTGTTGATATAAGTGAACATGACAAAAAGAACAGTTGCATTTTGCAGATTTTGGGCTGTAATCTCTATCGCCCCCCAGTAATAACGATGAACCTGCACACTGGACACCCCCAGGTATGGGGTTTACTCCCAAGAGATTCTAGTCGTCCAATTACAAATAGAAGTGAATCTCTAAAAAAAACGCTTCCAAAACATAGGATTTCAAGGTAGGACATTAAAAATCTAAAAAATGCACGAAATCAGTGGCAGGCAGGTTAAACAGTATCATTACATTAAACAGAAACAGCTGGACCATTGTAAAACATGACAATACAATGTAGAGAGAGGTTTGTAACCTCTACCATTCAAAATATTCCATGAATTCATTCATTCTCAAGCTGGGTATTTAGGTATTTGTTCGGTGTTTTTTTTGTTTGTTTGTTTGTTTGTTTTTCCAGATAAAAAAAATGACATGTTTCTCTCTCAAACAATGTTGTAAAAAAAAAAATCCTGAAATCAGTGACATTTGGAAAGAAATGTATCTGGCAGATCTCGGCTGCCACCAAGCCTTTAACACATGCTCTCTGAAATGAATATTGGATCAAACAGTTTTGTGTAAATGGCATCCGACTGGCATTGAATTGTGAAATAATGATACGATCAAGTGTCTGGCTTTTCTGGGTAAATAAAAATAGTGGAATTTAGCCGGTGGACCCTCACTGGATTCCACTGACCCCCACTCGTTTCTCCCATTCTGGGAAACTGTTACATTTATGTGGACTGAGCAACTGTGGCGAATTGACAAGTCAGCTGTAGAAGTCAGGCGTTACTAGCTGAGTTGGAGAGAGAGGGAAGCTGGAGAATTTTTCCGCTTCGTGTATATACTTCGTGCAGATATGAAACATCTACTGCCTTAAACCAACTGGCAGGCACCCAAAATACCTCTTCTACACGTTAATGCATATTAGAGTGCTTTCAAAGTAAATAAAATATAAAATACTTACAGCTAGATTAAATTGGGAAATGACATGAGCTTGCAAGAAGCCAGGACTGCCCACACTAACTGAGTAAAATACAATTTCCCTTTATTTATTTTTGCTGCAGGAACCATTGAGAATAATTTAATTCAAATGCACGGAATTTCCTGTCTCTCTAGTGATGTCATCAGACAATGTGTTGCACTGTTAAGAAATCCTACTGTGCACAAGAGCATGGTTACTTAGAGTCCACACAATGTATTATTTTGCAGCAGCACAGGAAGTGACTAAAGGAAATAAAACGTTATATCTTCCGCATCCATATAATCAGTGCTGCTGCACCTGCAGTAAACATGCAGAGTTATCACTGGGGCGTACTTGAGTTAAATATTAAAAAAGTGATTTTTGCAAAATGCCTGCATCAAATCACACTGGGAAAACAAGCCTGTGTACTATACAAGCAGTGATCTTCATCTTGCACCAAAGTGAGTTTGGGGACTAGACTGTCCCTTCAAACATCACAAAACTGGACATTTTATATTTACTGCACCTCTCTGAATAAATAATTTAGCATGTTTCTAATATGAATTTCCCTTATTTTTATTTTAAAACAATTTCCAGTTCTCCTGTAGTTTACATGGAAAATGATTTCTCCGGGGCTTCTAAATTCAGTAACATTCCATTAAGGAGGGGCTTGGAGAGAGAGGAGGGGCTTGGAGAGAGAGGCGTGGTTTGGAGAGACAGGGAAGTCAGTTGCTAGAGTTCTTTATTTAAATAGGAAGAGTTGAAGGAAAACAAATTGATCAAACGGGTCTGTTTCGTTTTCTTTGCTGTACATGATTCAGACCTTACTAAATATATGTTGTCAGACTTTACTGGTGGAATTATCCTTTTAACTTTGGCGAAAGCCACCGAGGAGATGGAAAGAGATTAACGAAAATTGTCAGAAAGGAAAAAACTGAGTTTGGTTCAGAACCAGTAACATATCTGTGGGTGTTTGCCAGTATAATGAATATTAATGAATTATATAGCATAGTATGTGGTATGTGATTGTATTTGAAAAAATCACCATTTCACACAATTTACTAGAGATTTAACCAAAACAGACACGTTGTTGCAAGGCGTGCCAGGCTGCATTAGAGAAGAGAACCAGCGATCTGATTTGCAACAAGAATTGAAATGTAAATTGGCCCCATTCACTCTTGTTGCCCCCACTTGTTTCCCTACTGGATTTTCACTGCAGTGTTGCCATCCCGAATATTTCTTAGAGAAAGAAATATTTCTATAGATGTCTAAGGCTGTCATTTCCCCTTTATTTCCATTCACCCGGCGCGTTCCACTTTCTGGGTCAGCGATCTCTTTCCACAGGCGTAATGTGTGCTGACAAAGCTTCCACAATACTTGGCGATAGTAATATTCTGTACATGAAAATACAGGTTATAATGGAGGCCGTGCAGACAGGTGGAAGATAGAAAAACTAATTATCACCAGAAATCCCCACAAATAAAAATAAAAATAATAAAAATAATAATAATGACCCTACATCTGCCTGCAATTTTAACTCCTAATTTGGCTTTTCAGTGCAGAAAAAATAACTCTCCTTCACTAGTATCTAAAAGAAAACTATTTCTCACTAAAATGTCATTTTTATAGGAAATGCATTTTTCTTACAAGAAGATTTTGTCTGATAATTACACTTTTGTCATATGTTTCAGTGGGTACAAATGTTCAGGGAGAAATTCAGGTACCAGTCTGAAGCAGGGCTAGACACATCCCAGGGGACAGAGATTGTTTGAATAAATCCTGCAGGTGCCTAATGGTTTGGTTTGTAGTGTGTAGGACTCTACTCAAGGCATCTCATTCAGACAGTTTGAATCTCCTGGAACAGATTATTTTTTCCCCAAGATTCTAACAAACTGACATTAGTTTATTTCCAAGGCCATAACGCTCCTTTTGTGGTGTCCTTGCTTGAAGAGGGGAGAATGTCAATTTGCCTAAAATTATTAATAAACTGGCCTTCTCTTTCTCCAAGTCCCAGCGAGTTGTGTTATCAGCTCCAGCTCCAGCTCCAGCTCCAGCCTGCCCAGTACAGAATCATGTAAATGTCTGGTATTAGTAGAACTGCATGTGAATACATCTGTGGTGTCTCTTTTTATGACATCACCTAGGGCTTTATATGCACATGAACTCATTGGAAATGGGAAATGTGTAATTTGCATATCAAGGCACAGGGTGATGTCAGAAGCTGGAAACACCACAAGACCATATAAAACATGAGGGTGTACTCAAAGAGGGGACATCAGGCAACTGGGACGGGAATTCCAAACTTGAGGCCATAGTAGCTGAGTTGAATACATTCTCCCATTTGGATGCCGTGGAGAATCTTTCCAACTCGACTATCATGGCCTAAAGTTTGACATTTCCATTTCAATTTCCTGCAGTTGAGCAGACCCTATATATTTCTCGTAATCTCTGCACTTGCTGAAATTATGCCAACAGAGGTATAGATCATTTTTCATAATTTTAACTGTAACTTCGCCAGCTAGGGTTGCCACCTGGCACTAGGGTTGTCACCTAGCACTAGGGTTACCACCTGGCACTGTGGTTACCACCTGGCACTAGGGTTACCACCTGGCACTGTGGTTACCACCTGGCACTAGGGTTGTCACCTGGCACTAGGGTTACCACCTGGCACTAGGGTTACCACCTGGCACTAGGGTTGCCACTAGGGTTACCACCTGGCACTAGGGTTGCCACTAGGGTTACCACCTGGCACTAGGGTTACCACCTGGCACTAGGGTTGTCACCTGGCACTAGGGTTACCACCTGGCACTAGGGTTGCCACCTGGCACTAGGGTTGCCACCTGGCACTTGGGTTGTCACCTGGCACTAGGGTTGCCACCTGGCACTTGGGTTGTCACCTGGCACTAGGGTTGCCACCTGGCACTAGGGTTACCACCTGGCACTAGGGTTGCCACCTGGCACTAGGGTTGCCACCTGGCACTTGGGTTGTCACCTGGCACTAGGGTTGCTACCTGGCACTAGGGTTACCACCTGGCACTAGGGTTGCCACCTGGCACTAGGGTTGCCACCTGGCACTTGGGTTGTCACCTGGCACTAGGGTTGCTACCTGGCACTAGGGTTACCACCTGGCACTAGGGTTGTCACCTGGCACTAGGGTTGCCACCAGGCACTAGGGTTGCCACCTGGCACTTGGGTTGTCACCTGCACTAGGGTTGTCACCTGGCACAAGGGTTGCCACCTGGTACTAGGGTTACCACCTGGCACTAGGGTTGTCACCTGGCACTTGGATTGTCACCTGGCACTAGGGTTGTCACTTGGCACTAGGGTTACCACTTGGCACTAGGGTTACCACCTGGCACTAGGGTTGTCACCTGGCACTAGGGTTGCTACCTGGCACTAGGGTTGCCACCTGGCACTTGGGTTGTCACCTGCACTAGGGTTGTCACCTGGCACAAGGGTTGCCACTTGGCACTAGGGTTACCACCTGGCACTAGGGTTGTCACCTGGCACTAGGGTTACCACCTGGCACTAGGGTTGTCACCTGGCACTAGGGTTGTCACCTGGCACTAGGGTTGCCACCTGGTATCTGTATTTTTTCAGCTGGCCAGTAAGACATTACCTTGGGCCAGTGTTATGTATATGGAGGTGATAACATGGCACTCCGTATTGGGTGACAATGCTACGTAGAGCCCAAGAGATCTGCATAAATGTGTAATGGTCCAAAGAGGACAATTATAGGTGATGGTAAGTGTTATTGGATGGTTTGCTGGCAGGTACCTAGCAACTGTAATCCACAGGGTTCAGGTGGCATGGGACCCCGGACCCCGAGTTCAGGAGCTACGTTGCAGAGGTGGAGACACCGAGTTTGGTGCTGGGCCACACATTGAGGTCCTGTGGTGGCAGCTGCTGTGTCCAGTATATTAAGCCAGTATATTATCACTTGGATGAGCCAGCACATGGGTGAATCTTTACACTGGCCAGCAAATCAAATAATCACAAGGAAGAATAGTGCAAACTGTAGTGGTGGGAATTGACTCCCATAGGTGTTTGCACACAGAGAAACCTGGAAGGTGACCACACCAACAACTGGAATGGGTATTTATTATACAAAATGCATGATTTAGACGGGTCTTGTGTTGAATAATATTTTTATAAAAACATTCTGGGACATTGTCCCTTTAAAAGAATAGTCATGCATAGATTTATTGGATTTAAAAAATATTATTACTAGGAAACTTGAGCTACAGTTTCAATTAATGGCATTTTTCTCAGCATATTTAGTGATGTACAAGGCATTTAATGAATTGCTCTTTCATACCCTGCTCGTGGTTAGGACCACAGAGTAACTGGAGTCCCAGCATTAGCCGGTTAATGCTTTGTAAAATTAAGGCCTTGATAGGTTTATTAAAGAGTCACAATTTCATGTAAGTGTTCAAAATATTTATTAAGTGCGTTGGAAGCCAGGCTTTAAATCCTAAGTAGGATGTATTAAATATGTCACATTAATGAAAAATAGATGACATTGACTAAATATTTCACAGTATTAAATGAATCTCCCGCTCTGTACAGGACTGAGCTGTGTTTGAAGATCTCTTCATTAAATCAGAGTGGTACAGAAAGGAGTCAGGCGTTTCAATGAGACATGACTCTCGACAGGAGGAATTTGTAAATTCTGCTTGTTCGTGACAAGTGTTGCCGACATTAGCAAGTTACTCCAATTCTGTTTGAAGCTAATAAAGTTATCTTGTTAATTTATCATCGGAGACAACAAAACATGGAATATTCTGTTCCGGGGTCTCTTGGCTGCTCTGGAAATGCTGCCATCTAAGCTAGGAAGGTATGTGTAGTTTGGACGTGTAGTTTGACGTGTAGTTTGGACGTGTAGTTTGACGTGTAGTTTGGACGTGTAGTTTGACGTGTAGTTTGACGTGTAGTTTGGACGTGTAGTTTGACGTGTAGTTTGGACGTGTAGTTTGACGTGTAGTTTGAGGTGTAGTTTGACGTGTAGTTTGGACGTGTAGTTTGACGTGTAGTTTGACGTGTAGTTTGATGTGTAGTTTGACGTGTAGTTTGACGTGTAGTTTGGACGTTTAGTTTGACGTGTAGTTTGACGTGTAGTTTGACGTGTAGTTTGACGTGTAGTTTGGACGTGTAGTTTGGACGTGTAGTTTGACGTGTAGTTTGGACGTGTAGTTTGACGTGTAGTTTGGACGTGTAGTTTGACGTGTAGTTTGACGTGTAGTTTGACGTGTAGTTTGACGTGTAGTTTGGACTTTTAGTTTGACGTGTAGTTTGACGTGTAGTTTGGACGTGTAGTTTGACGTGTAGTTTGACGTGTAGTTTGGACGTGTAGTTTGACGTGTAGTTTGACGTGTAGTTTGGACGTGTAGTTTGACGTGTAGTTTGACGTGTAGTTTGACGTGTAGTTTGGACATGTAGTTTGACGTGTAGTTTGGACGTGTAGTTTGACGTGTAGTTTGGAGGTGTAGTTTGACGTGTAGTTTGGACGTGTAGTTTGACGTGTAGTTTGACGTGTAGTTTGACGTGTAGTTTGACGTGTAGTTTGGACGTGTAGTTTGACGTGTAGTTTGGACGTGTAGTTTGACGTGTAGTTTGACGTGTAGTTTGGATGTGTAGTTTGACGTGTAGTTTGGACGTGTAGTTTGACGTGTAGTTTGACGTGTAGTTTGGACGTTTAGTTTGACGTGTAGTTTGACGTGTAGTTTGGACGTGTAGTTTGACGTGTAGTTTGACGTGTAGTTTGACGTGTAGTTTGACGTGTAGTTTGGACGTGTAGTTTGACGTGTAGTTTGGACGTGTAGTTTGACGTGTAGTTTGGACGTGTAGTTTGACGTGTAGTTTGGAGGTGTAGTTTGACGTGTAGTTTGACGTGTAGTTTGACGTGTAGTTTGACGTGTAGTTTGACGTGTAGTTTGGACGTGTAGTTTGACGTGTAGTTTGACGTGTAGTTTGGACGTGTAGTTTGACGTGTAGTTTGGACGTGTAGTTTGACGTGTAGTTTGGACGTGTAGTTTGGACGTGTAGTTTGACGTGTAGTTTGACGTGTAGTTTGACGTGTAGTTTGGACGTGTAGTTTGACGTGTAGTTTGACGTGTAGTTTGACGTGTAGTTTGGACGTGTAGTTTGGACGTGTAGTTTGACGTGTAGTTTGGACGTGTAGTTTGACGTGTAGTTTGGACGTGTAGTTTGACGTGTAGTTTGGACGTGTAGTTTGACGTGTAGTTTGGACGTGTAGTTTGGACGTGTAGTTTGGACGTGTAGTTTGACGTGTAGTTTGACGTGTAGTTTGACGTGTAGTTTGACGTGTAGTTTGGACGTGTACGGTTTAGACTGGGGATTTTGTTTTTTTTCCAAAACGGATGGTTTAGAAATAAGAAAAAATGCACATTTGTAAAACACAGATTCCATGTAGCATGGGAAAAAAAGGATGATTCAACACTGAGCTAATTACCTGCTATCGGGGGGTCCATGGGATTTATATATACATGTCAATTTTGGGGAATAGTTCCAAAAGTGGAGCAGTCACCATGGAACCGATGGAATGTTCCTGCTGATTATGTCACTTTTAGAACTTTACCCCAGAATCACCATGGAAACCAATGGCATGTTCCTGCTGATTACATCACTTTTAGAACCTAGTCCCAGAATCACCATGGAAACCAATGGAATGTTCCTGCTGATTACATGACTTTTAGAACCTAGTCCCAGAATCACCATGGAAACCAATGGAATGTTCCTGCTGATTACATCACTTTTAGAACCTAGTCCCAGAATCACCATGGAAACCAATGGAATGTTCCTGCTGATTACATCACTTTTAGAACCTAGTCCCAGAATCACCATGGAAACCAATGGAATGTTCTTGCTGATTACATCACTTGTAGAACCTAGTCCCAGAATCACCATGGAAACCAATGGAATGTTCCTGCTGATTACATCACATTTAAAACGTCCAGAAACCCCCTTTATATTGAACTTCTCCCAGTGTGCTATAAGAGATACTTGTTGAAAGGGGAATTTAGAGGCGGAAGGGAAGGATGTTCTGGCTGGTGAGGGTAACAGTCTAAGTGCAGAGTCTTTTTAACTGGGGGGTTATCATGACACCTAGCTTTCCTTCAGCTCCAAAGACCATGCCCAGACACATCTAAATTATAGCTGTAAGACCCTGAATCCTTAGGAATTAATTGCCTACTTTGAGAGGCCAATACTTGCCCACAAATCCTTCTCTCTACATCATCTACTACTGTTGTTCAGTTAGATTGTCCGTAATGCCAGTGCACATTGATACGTAATGGTATACTGATCTTCCTGAACTATGGTATCCAGACTAAATCCTTGTATTTATCAGTATATTACTGACTAACGTATTTCAGAACAATAGATGAGTATTAGTGACTATAAGTAATTGCAGCCATCTCCCAATAATTGCCACATTTCTGAAAGCGTCAATATTTCATGCTCTGGAACAGTTATTAGTAGATTTTCATTAAAATTGGTGCATGACCCATAAAACCACATTGAATTGGATATAAAAGTGCATATCATATTTACATCTATAACTGAATTCATCTAGTCTTTATTATCTACGTCCAGCAAACAGAATGACTCCACAGGCTCATAATGAATTTCCAAACAAGATTTTTCAGGGTTGTAAAACCATTAGAAATTAATTGAGTTTGAATATTCTAATTAGTATTTTTATCCTTTATTTCTAAATTTGCGACATTATCTACAGTGCTTTAAAATGTTTAAAGGGTTTATAATGAGAGTTACGGCTGAGGGATAGGCTAAGTAAATGGGCCACACGGTGTAAAAGGTCTGATTTGTGCCATTTTTATAAAAATACAAGTAAAAAAGGACTGGTAAAAATGTATGCTTTTTCCTTGAATAATCTGTGTTTCTGGGGGGTTGTGTGGCAAAGACATACCCCCCCCCCCCCCCCCACACACACACACACTCATCCCTAGATATTCCTGCCTCCCTGGTTAAATCGGACCTCTGACCCTGAGCAGGGGGTACTGAAGACCATGGCGGTGATATGCTCCTCTCATGCTAAAGATAACGCTGTAGCCCCTGACAGATCTAAGAGAGAGACCCCCTGACCGTGTGAGATAAGGAGCCACAACCATAAGGGAAGCTCGATAAAGAAATGAAAGTCTCCGTTTTATAAGATTTAAAGGTGAAGTTACCCTGGCTCTCCCATAATCATCAGTATGTAATAGATAGTGATACTGGGGGCTTTATTCCTGAAAGAGAGAATTGCAGGGCATTGACAGGGGAATTTCAAACGTAACCCCTTCCCGATACTAGGACTTACTATTTCGCCCTGATTTTACAGTGCCTAAAAGACTCTAGGATGGTATCGTGGCTCCCCGCGATGTGCTGTACTCAGACCCCACTGCAGGGACTTGGAGCCGGATCCCACCTGTCAGATGAGGCCACTATGACCTTGTGATTGGTGGCCAGGAACAAATCATGACGTTTTGGTGCTTGCGTCGTCTGGGGCGCAAGAACCATGCACCACACAGGGGTTAAGGTCAAAGAAGCCTAGTTGGGAAAAGTTTCCATTCAGCTGCCATTACCTCTGTTATAAATAAAGTGCTAGATGTCGTTACTGTAACGAGTATTACATAATGGGATGATTACAGGGTCTTTGTAACACATCCAGAAAGCAAAGTAGCCAACGACAAGTACAGAACAATTAGGGGAAACATCCTGCGCCCCTACATGTCTCACACTCTCTACGCCTTCTGTTATTCACATGTTTTATGAAATAGGAAGAAAATTGCCTCCCTGGCAAAAGACAATTATTGCCCCCCTGGCTCTAAGCCCAGCCCACCTGGGGAAGCTTGATTCCTGAGTCTGCAAGCAGCTGCTCTGCACAGGATATGTAAGTTTGTGTGTTTCAGTATATGTCGGTGTCACCACCCCAGCTGTTAGGCCTCAGGCCATTTTGAAAGGAACAGTGGCTATGATGGCATGAAGTGACTGAGGGAGCAGGGAGGGTGTCAAGTGCTGCCAAAATCAAATACAAGTTAACCAAGTGCAAATCATTTTTTTAGAGAATAAAATGGGTTCAATAACATCAAAGCACTAAATCCCCTAGGGTCAGACCCAATATCTAACCCACCTTTGAACTAAGTCACATACTGGCCCCACAATCCTGGCACCCCAATCGAGTAGAAGAGGCGTCAGTCCCGGAGCCTTGTATCTACTGATTCAATGCATGTTTTTATTGCTGCTTGTGCTGTGAACTATAATACAACAATAGAAAGATACGAGGCAACAACATTTCTGCAGATCCTATAATAAGAGCAAACAAGACGGGAAAGAACAAGACGGCAAAGAACATCCACTTCTCATTTTTTGCAAAGTTACCAAAGTGAATTTTATACCCTGACATCGCCTGCACGTCTCTAAACCAGCCCAGTGTCAGTCCTGTCGGGAAAAAAAGGCAATTTGAAAAAACAAAAATATGTTTACTGCGGCTCATCATGTACTGCTAATGAAAAGAGAGAGAAACAGAAGAAAGACGGAGAGAAAAAAATGAGTAAAAACTTTTTTTCAAACGTTCGTCTGTGGAGCGCGTTGTCCTTTAAGCTGGGGTGGTATAAGGCGCTGATACACAATGCTGGAGTGACACACGGCAGCCAGTGTCTCTCATGTCATGGAGGTATCAGAGCACAGAGGGAGAGATAAAAGGCAATGTGAGAGGACTGGTGCTGAGCTGGACATGTCAAACATCAGCACACTGATCTTACATGACAGGCTGGAGTAGCATGAAATGCTAGGATGCTTTGAGAGGAGACTACATATCTATAGGATTATATGCTTGTGCAAGAGAGGGTTTACTTACAGTATTATATTGAAATGAAGACACTGATTAAATGGTATTTTAAACTATAGGCAAAAAATTATTTATGTTTAATTGAAGGATTGAGCAAGTGAAGGCTTATTAAATAAACCTGCTTTAATGAAACAATACATCTAAAGTTCCTTATTGAGCCCTTGTTGCTCCATATGGTTATCAGGGAGCAGACATGATGTTTAGAATCTTTGCTCAGTATAGCTCTATCAGGGGGCGGACATGTTGTTTAGAATCTTTGCTCTGTATAGCTCTATCAGGGGCAGAAATGTTGTTTAGAATCTTTGCTCTGTATAGCTCTATCAGGGGGTGGAAATGTTATTTAGAATCTTTGCTCTGTATAGCTCTATCAGGGGGTGGACATGTTGTTTAGAATTGTTTCTCTGTATAGCTCTGTCAGGGGCAGACATGTTGTTTAGAATCTTTGCTCTGTATAGCTCTATCAGGGGGCGGACATGTTTAGAATCTTTTCTCTGTATAGCTCTATCAGGGGGCAGACATGTTTAGAATCTTTTCTCTGTATAGCTCTATCAGGGGAGGTCATGTTGTTTAGAATCTTTGCTCTGTATAGCTCTATCAGGTGGCGGACATGTTGTTTAGAATCTTTGTTCTGTATAGCTCTATCAGGGGTCGGACATGTTGTTTAGAATCTTTGCTCAGTATAGCTCTATCAGTGGGCGGGCATGTTGTTTAGAATCTTTGCTCAATATAGCTCTATCAGTGGGCGGACATATTGTTTAGAATCTTTGCTCAGTATATTCCCGCTTGGAATAGTACGATTTAAAAACAAATGACTGCACTGAATGAAGCAGAACATAAACTGAAGAAAGAAAACGAAAAATGAAAAAACAACAAAAAAAGAAAGAATCTGCATATAGTCCCCCAATGGAGACACAATGGAGAGTTATATATTGATAGACCTCTAATGAAGATTCTTAGCAAACTGATACCAGCTTGAGAAGAAGTAAATATATATAAATAATATGTAATACATAACTCCATAGTGACAGAGCTTCACTGAGCTGTTATCCTTTCTTCCTGCAGAATTAGACATGTCTTCTGTTTGCTAGCATGGCCAGAATAATACTGCAGTAAACATGTTAGCGTGTAGCTAGCTAACCCCCCATCACCTGTGGAAAATTTCATTTGGGAAATTATATGTGAATCAGTGGCGCTGCTTATCCAATACACACAGGTATCAGAAACATGAATTATTTTCTGGGTTTGAGTATAACTGGAAAAAAGACTTTATGTCCGACACCTCCAGGCCTATCTCAGCTCCCAGACAAGAAATCTAAGGGCTATTTGAAGAGTTTTCCCCCCGGCCAGATAGCAATCTTATCAATTTAACCATCTGGCTTTGTCCTGCATACATATTTAATGTAAATGCAGCTCCATAGACTTCACCATCGGCTGCAAGGAAGCCTCTCACTCCCTGGTCAATAGACAGAACGGCTCAACGAGTTTCAGGCGTTTCTCAGTGATTTACTGTATATAGAAATTAACCTTAAAGCTCAGTGTCTGAGGGGAGGCTGGGGCATGTTGTCCCATAATGCACTGGGCTGATTTCTTCTGGCAGAAAAAGGATTAAAGGAAACGAAATGTCAGAAAAACTGTACATACTGTACATAGACGGTATTAATGCCGGGACAGACACAATGCTGCCTGCGCGCAGTGCTGAACATACTGTACATAGACGGTATTAATGCCGGGACAGACACAATGCTGCCTGCGCGCAGTGCTGAGCATACTGTACATAGACAGTATAAATGATGGGACAGACACAATGCTGCCTGCGCGCAGTGCTGAGCATACTGTACATAGACGGTATTAATGCCGGGACAGACACAATGCTGCCTGCGCACAGTGCAGGACATACTGTACATAGATGGTATTAATGATGGGACAGACACAATGCTGCCTGCGCGCAGTGCTGAGCATACTGTACATAGACAGTATTAATGCCGGGACAGACACAATGCTGCCTGCGCGCAGTGCTGAGCATACTGTACATAGACAGTATTAATGATGGGACAGACACAATGCTGCCTGCGCGCAGTGCTGAGCATACTGTACATAGACGGTATTAATGCCAGGACAGACACAATGCTGCCTGCATGCAGTGCTGAGCATACTGTACATAGACGGTATTAATGATGGGACAGACACAATGCTGCCTGCGCGCAGTGCTGAGCATACTGTACATAGATGGTATTAATGTCGGGACAGACACAATGCTGCCTGCGCGCAGTGCTGAGCATACTGTACATAGACGGTATTAATGCCGGGACAGACACAATGCTGCCTGCGCGCAGTGCTGAGCATACTGTACATAGACGGTATTAATGCCGGGACAGACACAATGCTGCCTGCGCGCAGTGCTGAGCATACTGTACATAGACAGTATTAATGATGGGACAGACACAATGCTGCCTGCGCGCAGTGCTGAGCATACTGTACATAGACAGTATTAATGATGGGACCAGCCTGAATGGACAAGACCCAAAAAAATAGGACTGTCCTGGCACATTCGGGATAGTTGGCATCTATGTACCTGTAGTGTGAATCTCCTGGATCTCTGGCTACCAGTGTTCCATGGGCGATGGACTAAAAACTCTCATGATGGGAGTTGCAGTTCTGGTTATGACTGGTGTCTGACCCTCACATCACCTTCACAGCCAGATGTTTGAAGCTCAGTAATATAAGTGATGCTCAGTCCTCATATTGTGATATGAATTCTGTCACAGCAGCATCCTGTGTCTGCTATCTGTCATATCCATGAGATTATACATTGGACATCCTAAGGGATTATGTAAAACCCAACTCTTAATGACATTGAGAAGGAGAATTATATGGGATCTGTCTTAGTTTCAGTCCAGTAAATCAATACATAATATCTACAATGACAGGCTCTTATCTCAACACAGTAGGAATGAGAAATCTTGCACTTATTGTGACTGCTTTAAGCTCTACACAGATTATAATTATTACTTTGTTGTCATTTGAGTAAACATGCCCTATTTTGCATGTACAAAAATGCAAAGATTTAACATATTTGATCCTGCAAGAAAGTAAGCTCTGCCCAGTGACTATCTTTTCAGAATTCTGAGCATACAGCTGTACGGTCAATCGGGGATGGGACACTTCATCGCTGCTGCTTCCGCGCAGCCGCTTCACCGCCGACTCTGCACCACAAGACAGCTCGTTGCTGGAGATTCAGCGGTCAGTCTTCCTCCCTTGAGAATAAGGGGGAGATGGGGAGCACTAAGGATGGTGAAGCCAAAATCACATCACACATATTCAAGATGTTCACTGGGGGGGTTCAGAAAGCAGAGCAAACCCCCCTGCTATGCCCTTAGCCCCAATAAAATTAAAATGAATAGCCTTTTACAGCTTTGGGCCATATTATTTTTAAATGCCCCCCTACACATAGTGCTGTCCTGCAGCTCTTGAGGGGGCAGACATTTTATTTTGGGGGGGGAACAGGTATGTAGAGGATATTAGGGGAGCCCCCCTATGCACATGTAGGTCCCACTTTGTTACAGGCAAAGTTTAATGATTCTTTTGTGTATGTTAATAAATCAGATATACATCAAAACTAAAACACATCAAAAAGTATCAATTCCAAAAGTAAATAAATCTAATTCAATCCAGTTGAAAGGTCAGAATATTCCGGATATATCCAGAGAAGCACAAACTCAGTGCCATGGTAATTCTCTATTGAATCTGTAGGTCTTTGTAGCTGGTGCAGTAATATTATTACACAGGCGCGGTAATGATTTTACCAAATTATTTGATTGAATTCTCAATACCGGTTCATTTGTATTCACTGTATATAAGCAATGCTTAGACTGACATCTTTATGCTTGCAGTTCCCTTGTGAATTCCTTTTTTCATGAATAGACACGAAATAAAATAAAAATGAATCTTTTCCTCCAAAAATCAGTGGTCAGTGTTAGACACATAGCCTTTCGTGGGATGTAGCAAGATAGATGGACATTTCTGACTTCCATTCACACCCAGTAGTAATGATGATCTCTGCACAGGGATTCAGGAATACCTGAGAGGTACACAATGCTATCCCGATGAAACCTAATTGGGAGATTTATAAGCATTGTGCTCGGGACTGTATCCCACTGACGTCTCCAGAGCGTCTGCAGCTGTAAAGCATTACGTTCCATGAGTGTTTATCCTGTTTGTTACAGGTGTGAATTAAAAGTACCAATTAGAGATGGAGCGAAACAAAGATAAAAATGTTTGTATTATAAAGAATTATGAATCCATGTAACACGGAGCTCCAGAGATCGCTACTGAGCACATTTCATTCAATACAACCCCAATCTGATTCTGTCCGCGGGTGAGAGGATGAAGTAGATTCCACTTAGCAGATTTCCGACACGTCTGGTATCAATTGGTATAAACATGATGAATATTTAATGGTCAGGTCCTCCGCGAGCCTCTGTTTAACAAACAAACAGTTTATGATGTGGAGAGGCGATGAGTTGACCAGGGACAGGTTTGGAGTGACATGCTCTAGTGAGAGTGTGAAAGACAGAGGTCCCGTCCTCCCAAGACCTATTACCTCCAGCCGCTCTTACAGCTTTCCTTCCCAACCTTCGAATACAAATGTGGTTTGTATCCACTCCTTTCCGTATTCTCTGTAACGTTCCCTATAGAATCTATGACAGATGATGCATGGCCCATATAGAGACGTCAACTGTTTACTATACTGACCCCAATTCCCCCCATTGGCTGCCTGTTTGGCTTATTGAGTGATGCTGGGTGTCATTGTCTTCACAGCAATAAAAAAACAAAGACAATTCAGTTACCAACCTGAGTGATATAATAAGCCGACGCATTTCGTGGAGTCTTAAAATACAATGTGTCAACACACAAAGAAAAGGCAAGATAGGCTTCCTTACAAGATAGAATATAGAAGAAAGTTAGAGCAATTATGTCCTTTGGTATTACAACTCCTGTGTCCCAGCAGTTCCCAGAATGCTCAGCAATGAGCCCAAGAGAATCATGGGAAATGTAGCATGCAGCAGATGGAGCGCCGTCATTGGGTTTGACTGTGAAAGTGATTGTAACTAGGTTCCTACACAGTTAATTAGTTTAATATCAGTCACCATAGAAACCAATGGAATGTTCTGCAGTCACCATGGAAACCAATGAAATGTTCCGCAGACACCATGGAAACCAATGGAATGTTCCACAGTCACCATGGAAACCAATGGAATGTTCCCCAGTCACCATGAAAACCAATGGAATGTTCTGCAGTCACCATGGAAACCAATGGAACGTTCCACAGTCACCATAGAAACCAATGGAATGTTCTGCAGTCACCATGGAAACCAATGGAATGTTCCACAGTCACCATGGAAACCAATGGAATGTTATGCAATCACCATGGAAACCAATGGAATGTTCCACACTCACCATGGAAACCAATGGAATGTTCTGCAATCACCATGGAAACCAATGGAATGTTTTTCAGTCACCATGGAAACAATGGAATGTTCCTGCCAATTACATCACTTGTAGAACCTTGCCCCGGAATCGAATCCATAGTCTATTCCTGCTTCTGACACATTAAGAAACTTCCAATATACAGAGATTTGCAGTTATCTAACGGGTGTTGTACTTGAGAATGGAGCCGTTGTGAGGTCCATTTAAGAGAGATATGGCCATGGTTTTATTGATGCCTGTTATATGGATGGATTTATACTCTGCGGACTCTGCTGGTTATTCTCATTATAATACAGACGTTGTATATGAATTTTTAAAGATGACAGCCATGACAGTGATATCTTAAAAATCAATAAAAATCTTTAAACTGTTGCAGGCCCCTGGAGCGGATTGTATCAGGGGGGCATCATTTGTTTATTTTAAAGTACATTTATACTCACTTATCTGTGCAGCGGCTCCATGTGTCAGGCACTTCAGATACGTCCTATTCTCAGGTGGAGAGTAAAGGTTGTATTTAGTCTGCCACACTCAGTAGGAAAGCCGAATCAGATGAGGGCCACCTTGCACCTGGCATTTTAAATATTAGATTTACAGTTGCTTTTAATTCACTGTATTGTGAGGTGCAGATCACAATGGTTTTCCACCAAAGGGCAGTAGTGGAGGTAAAGGCCTTGATGCAGTCACACTTACTGCAGGTCTAAAGCTGCAAAAGTACCTTTAATTGTACAGTAGAGGGGATCCAGTCTCATTGTACCCCACAGTCTCAGGCTGCTCTCTTTGCTGACCCAGATGTCAGAAATTTCTTCAATTACATAACTTATTTTGCAACATTTGGAGAGCTGGATCCAGAGTTTGCAGTCTGTGAAATCAGTGACTAATCCAATAGAACCAGCTTTACAGTATCAATGATAATGGGCTTAGAAAACATGTCAGCTATTCGCCCCACCATCAGGAACAATTGTGACAGAGTAAAGTTTAAAGTGATGGTCTGGTTAGGTCCTAGCGTTAACCCCAGAGTAAATGCCCACAGCTCTACAGTGGGAGAGGAACAGTACAATCCAGTCTATAAATGCTATGGCCAAGATCCATTAAATCCATTGTCATGAAGAGTTGGAGAGGCAAATCCCTGTATTAAGCACTGGTGCAACGTGTCTGATTACACCTCTGTGCTTTGTGTATGAGAGCCAGGGACAAACGGCAAGACATGTACTAGGAATCGTTTAAAGACACAGTCCATCATTTATTTGCTCCAGGTGTGAGACTGGGTTCACTTATAACACGATTACAATCAAGAACCATCACTGGAATAGTCTTATAGAAGAAGTGGTAGAGGTTAATGCAGTGAAGGAGTTTAAGCATGCGTGGGATAGATATAAGGCTATCCTAGATATAAGATAAGGCCAGGGACTAATGAAAGTATTACTTTACTGAGAGGGTAGTGGATGCATGGAATAGTCTTCCAGTAGAAGTGGTAGAGGTTAATACAGTGAAGGAGTTTAAGCATGCATGGGATAGGTATAAGGCTATCCTAGATATAAGATAAGGCCAGGGACTAATGAAAGTATTACTTTACTGAGAGGGTAGTGGATGCATGGAATAGTCTTCCAGTAGAAGTGGTAGAGATTAATACAGTGAAGGAGTTTAAGCATGCATGGGATAGGTATAAGGCTATCCTAGATATAAGATAAGGTCAGGGACTAATGAAAGTATTACATTACTGAGAGGATAGTGGATGTATGGAATAGTCTTCCAGTAGAAGTGGTAGAGGTTAATACAGTGAAGGAGTTTAAGCATGCATGGGATAGGTATAAGGCTGTCCTAGATATAAGATAAGGCCAGGGACTAATGAAAGTATTACATTACTGAGAGGGTAGTGGATGCATGGAATAGTCTTCCAGTAGAAGTGGTAGAGATTTATACAGTGAAGGAGTTTAAGCATGCATGGGATAGGTATAAGGCTATCCTAGATATAAGATAAGGTCAGGGACTAATGAAAGTATTACATTACTGAGAGGATAGTGGATGTATGGAATAGTCTTCCAGTAGAAGTGGTAGAGGTTAATACAGTGAAGGAGTTTAAGCATGCGTGGGATAGGTATAAGGCTATCCTCAGTGCTGTATTTACCGCGAGGCATCTATGGCGGCAAATTTTGGGGGGCCCCCCAGCACTGGAAAAAAAAAAAAAAAAAAAAAAAAAAAATCCTGCCCTTTAAAAAAAAAAAAAAAAACCACCGCGCTTGCAGGCAGAGACGGAGGTGAGAGGGGATCGGAAGAACCCCCCTCACAGTCGCTCTGCCTGCCAGGCTGCACGGGGAGCCGAACAGGCAGCACAGAGAAACCTCCGTGCTGCCTGTTCGGCTCCCCGTGCAGTGTGCCGACACCGAAGTGCCAACAGTCAAGTGACGGGCGCGCTGACGTCATACGCGCGCCCGGTCACGTGACCTGTCGGCACAATCGCCGGGAAGCCGAACAGGCAGCATGGAGGGACCATGCTGCCTGCCACTAGCCTCCAATGAAAGTTAAGTGCTGATGAGAGTCAGAGTGTGTGTGTGTGTGTGTGTGTGTGTGTGAGTGACTGAGTGTGATGGGAGTCAGAGTGTGTGTGATGGGAGACAGTGTGTGTGACTGAGTGTGATGGGAGTCAGAGTGTGTGTGATGGGAGACAGTGTGTGTGTGTGTGTGACTGAGTGTGATGGGAATCAGAGTGTGTGTGATGGGAGACAGTGTGTGACTGAGTGTGATGGGAGTCAGAGTGTGTGTGATGGGAGACTGTGTGTGACTGAGTGTGATGGGAGACTGTGTGTGACTGAGTGTGATGGGAGTCAGAGTGTGTGTGATGGGAGACAGTGTGTGTGACTGAGTGTGATGGGAGTCAGAGTGTGTGTGATGGGAGACAGTGTGTGTGACTGAGTGTGATGGGAGTCAGAGTGTGTGTGTTAGGAGACAGTGTGTGTGACTGAGTGTGATGGGAGTCAGAGTGTGTGTGATGGGAGACAGTGTGTGTGACTGAGTGTGATGGGAGTCAGAGTGTGCGTGATGGGAGACTGTGTGTGACTGAGTGTGATGGGAGACTGTGTGTGATGGGAGTCAGAGTGTGTGTGATGGGAGACAGTGTGTGTGACTGAGTGTGATGGGAGTCAGAGTGTGTGTGATGGGAGACAGTGTGTGTGACTGAGTGTGATGGGAGTCAGAGTGTGTGTGATAGGAGACAGTGTGTGTGACTGAGTGTGATGGGAGTCAGTGTGTGTGTGATGGGAGACAGTGTGTGTGACTGAGTGTGATGGGAGTCAGAGTGTGCGTGATGGCAGTAGGAGTGTGTGACTGAGTGTGATGGGAGTGTGAGCTTGATGTGAGTCTGAATGATGGGGCATGTCTTAGGTGTGTAACGTGGGTGTGCAGCTTGGGTAGGGGGGTGCCCGGATTTTGTCTGCCTAGGGCAGCACAAAATCAAGATACACCACTGGCTATCCTAGATATAAGATAAGATCAAGGACTAATGAAAGTATTTAGATTTTTTTTTCAGTATAAATTGAGCAGAGGAGGTGAGTCGAATGGTTCTTATTTGCTGGTTCTTATTTGCAGGCGATATGTTCTATGTTTTTCTTTGCTTTTTTCTCTTCTTGTCAATGGAAATGCTCCTTCTTTGATGCACTGGATCCAGCAACCTCGAAAAAATTCAAACAAAGCATGTTTAAGTCAAGAGTTATGGAGAATTACCATCAAGAAAAACCCAACATATCTACCTGTATACCAGCAAATATTATATTTTCACTTTTGCCCTTGAAACGGAAAGCTGACGTCTAATTTACCTTGTGTGACAGTTATGAAGAAGTGTTATTGAGGTTTATTCAATAAGCAGTGAACAGTGGTGAATTAACAAGGGAATTGCTAAAATCATGCCAAAAATAACTGAGCTGCAAAGACAAGTAAACGGACACATTGGAAAACTCTTCTATTTCTCTGCCGGATTTTTGACCATTCTTTTATCAGATCAGCACATCATTTATTAACCATTTAATGCCATTATTTTTTGTTGTTTCTTTGATAAATGTCACTTCAGACACTGACTATTTGGCGTCTTTTGCAATCTATCAAAGGGCAGATCTACGATAGCTGACACCTACTTACGCTAATGGAAACTCACCGTAATAAGACTCCCCTTGGCATCTGTGTCTGTATTTAGGAATTAATTACTTCTAATTAACATTCTTTTTTTTCCTGTTGTATTGTCCACCCTTTGTATTTGTACCGTTTATTAAGACACAGGCAGGAATACACAAACATCCCTCATATTAAAACTAATGTTTGCAAAGTTTAGGGTGCAATTAGTAATGCACCAAGTAATGTGTGACAAAGCTGAACCCCCCCATCAAATCACCCATAAATATCCCCTGTATAACACATAATACTTTATCATTTTGTGCCTTCTGTTCTGGATAACCTAGAAGCAGACTCGCTTCAAATCTTACAAGTCTTGTGCCCTGCTTCTCTTGGTACATCAAGGTCAACCTTCATCCATCTTCAAGGTCACTTGGCCTCCATATCAAACACCTGATTGCATTAGGATGGTTTAATAGAGGTGTTTCTCTTATCTCCACAACTGATACTTGGGCTGCATTACTTAGAATGAGATCTAAAATTGCTTCAATCAGACTTTGTTCAGTCCCAGTAACAGCCCACCTCTTCAGATGTCCATAAAGTCCTTTGGACACTGTTCACTGCTTTTCGTGGTATTATTTTCCATGATTAGAGTAGCTCATAGCTATTTTGCCCTGATAGCTGTTCGTTAGACCAACAAAATGTTTGTAAAGGGAGAATTTTATCTTTTTTTTTTATTCCATTTTATCTCAGAGACTCCTAATGACTTCCTAGTTTGTCATATACATTCTCTTTATATTTATATATTCACCTTTTCATCTATCTTTTGTGCGTCCCATAACCCTTTATTTCCCTTATTCTCAGAGTCCTTGATTTATTTCTAGGTACCGGTTTGAGACGGGCTATGAATTGACGAGGTCCCTCAACGTTCGACTTAATTGTCTAGACCTCATGAACACCTTAAATCTGCCACATTCTAACAAGAATTCTTACATTCCTTCTTACTAATTGAATCTCCTCTGAAATTTGTATTTTACGACATAGATTCATTGTCTCTTTTCCCCTCTCTCCCACACTTTTTTGGTAGCTGCCTTGAAAGTTTAAAGAGAAAAAAATATATATATGAACACTATAAACATACTGTCAACAGAATACTTGCAGGAAAGGGAAAGTTTCCCACTCGCTAGACTGGCATCTTATTGTTCAACAATTTGAAAGGCAAGGATGGGAATATTTAACAACACAAAAAAGTATCATCCATGCGGGTCAAACCGGATGTCCACTGAAAATTAGCTGGTGTCAGACAGAACAAGGGTGGGAGTGTTTGGACACTATGGCATGTCTTATTTTATTTTACTTTTGGCTCAGTAATTTCTTTTTGGAACCACCTTGATAAATACCACAGCCATTAGGATTTGCAGGGTTGGAAGAAAGTTAACACAATGAGATGGAGAACAGTTCAACCCTTTAATCATTTTTCATTGGCTGTGATTGTGTCTGTTCTCTTGGGAAATCTTTAGAATTCGGGATACCACTGTCCTTTGTCCTCATACCATTTGTTGAGAATCGGGATGGGAAAAAGAACCGACATTCCTGAATATAAAGGTCCCTAGAAGTCATGCTGAGGTGGTCCCGTCTTCAGAATCTAATTGAGAAGGAAGAATAAGAAAAGGAGAGGGGGCCACATCTGGTGGTGGGATAATAAATGGGAGAAAGCAAAAAAAAAAAAAAATTAAATAAAGGAATTTATTGCTGGACAAGTAAGGAAGAATATAAATGATACACAACTTGCAGGAAACCAACCAAAAACATGAATTACTCTACCGAGGTATGAACTGGATAGACGCACAATAACCTCTGCCGTCTAACCTTGCGTGAATTTTAAAATCAAAGTTTTACCTTCGATGGCAGAAACCTGAAATCTTGCTGTAAGTATATAGTAGATAAATTTTTTGCACAGGTTTATGCTCTGAAGGTAACTGAACCTTCTGTGTCAATATGGAGGCCAATAAACTTGTTTTCTCTTCGGGGGAAAAAAAACGTACTTTTTTTTTACCCTGTGGAATGGGGTAAGTAAAGTAAATGGACCTGCCTTCTGCCAGCTCTTTGTCATAACCCTGGGGCATTAGGCAGCAGGAAAAAAAGATAATAGGGCAGCTTTGCTACTGATGATACCGAATTGTTACTCCAGCCTTGTAATTTATTAATTAATTCCTCTGTCCCTCTCTCCTACCCTAATGTCGAGATCCATCTTTTTTTCAGTGCTATGTTTATAAATTAGTTTCTGTAAATGATTTGCTTTCTTCATCTTGTAATTAACTTTAATGACCTAATTAGCTGTCTATTGGCTATCAAGTCACCCTACACAGTAACACAGTAATTTAGGTTGAAATAAGACACAAGTCCATCAAGTTCAACCCTTCTACATATCATTCCCGATTTTCATCCACAAGAAGGCATAAACCCCGAACGAAGCTATTTCAAAAATTTTCCAGTCTTTTAGGATGTGTCCAGTGCCAGAAGGGCCAAACCTGTTGCGTTTCTCCCACTTTAAGAGCACAGCTAGACATGGATCCAAGCCAGGCTTGGATACAAAATAGGAAGATTGTTAGTTATGCAGTAGTGTTGGCTAACCTTTGGCAATACATGTCTGAAATAAACAAACTTGTGTCTGCAGCATGCATGCTGTGTCTCTGCCCAGGCTCTATGCATGTGAAGCAGCAACAGCCAGATTGAGTGGGGAGGAGATCAGCTAGAGGGAGAGGAAGCGAGCAGACCAAACCACTGTGACAGCAAGGGGGTGTAAAGCATTTATTTTGCTGTACTCCCCATCCGCTATGTGTTTATTTTGCTCTCTATATCTAGCTTACCTACTCTAAACAGCCTACTGTTTCTTTTTACCCTGCTGCTACTCCTGTGGGCATGTTTCAATTTCAAGATGATGGGGGGCAAATGTCCCTTCTTGCCCTTCCCGCGGATGACCATGCATTCAACAGAAACAATACAGTAACCTGGAATCCAACCAGTTAGATGCAACCATTCACAAAGCCTTTAGCGCTGTCTTCCTTTAATGTATAGCTTTATTGGGGAGAGGATCCAATGTAAATGAACCTCCCATCTACAATCCCTGCATTTCAACCTGCAACACACTTGAATCTCCTGCAACTAACAATTCACAGCACTTCTAAGTACAGTATCTATATAACATTTTTTATTACTTTTGCCAACGACAGAAATAAATAAATCCCTTGGAGCTGTAAGTGTAAAATTCATTTTTCCCCCTACTTAAGAATATTCCTTTTTTGCCGCATCTGTCAAACCTGTAATTTGAGGTCTGCAAAATACACGCTCCGATATTAAATATCCTGCAGTATTGAGCTGTCTCTTCTCTTTATTTAACGTTACTGCGTTAGGGTCACTTCCCCCCCCCCCCTCCCCATCACTGCTAATGATCTGTGCTACATGATAAGAAGTTTGATTAGCCAATCTCATTGATTGACTCAACTCCATTAAGAAAATTCAAAAAATGATCGGGGTGCATTGAAGCCTTTTTACTTTGATACATAGGCCCTATTGCTATCGGCTGTGCGCTTGGCACTTTTATGATTAGTTAAATTAACTCTTTATCGTTAGTCTGTACTGGGATAAATGGTGCTCGAAAAAACAAGACAGATTTCGTTGGCTGTTACAATATTACTCTTTACTACAAAGTCTTCCTTCCGTTTCGCATTCTTGTTACGATAAAAAGAGCCTTGATTGAGCTGTTACTTTATCTTGATTTTTTATTTTCCTTTTTCTATTATTATTATTATTATTATCATGACACTATATTATACTTTATACGTGATAATGGGTCCTGTTGTATTTTTTACATTGCTCTCAGCCCGCCTGGTGTTTGGCCCGGGCGTTCTATTTTAAGGACACGATTTGGCTGTGGTTGAACGTGTCCTCTGTTAATTTATTAGCTGTAGTTAAAGTGTCTGTGATTGGATATAGTGACAGGTAGAGTAGAAAACTGGGACATGGCAAAACAAGGGAAGGACCAGTTAGCCCAGGGTTGGCCTCTGATTACCCTGATGTCAGGATGCGCACACAGACTTGTCTCTTAATTGTCTCCGCTTATCAAGTAACTGGTTTATAAACTCAAATAGCAAAAAGGTTTCTCTGACACTTTCTGCAGTCACTTTATGTGGAAAGGATCTGCAGCAGCAAAATTACCCAAGCCACAAGAACCACGGAGGTTGTATGACCCTTGTTCCTGGTATCCTTGTACAGGGGAGTCCAACATGTGGCCTATGGGTCAGATACTGCCCACAGCTACATACGACTGAACTAACTTATTTTATTACATTACATCAACATTTAATTATATAGCACCAACAATTTACATAGTGCTAGCTACAGGGTATAGAGGGGTCTATACACTAAGTTAAATGAACGAGAACAGACATGAGGTAGGGACAGTGGTGTATCTTGATTTTGTGCTGCCCTAGGCAGACAAAATCCGGGCACCCCCCTACCCAAGCTGCACACCCACGTTACACACCTAAGACATGCCCCATCATTCAGACTCACATCAAGCTCACACTCCCATCACACTCAGTCACACACTCCTACTCCCATCACACTCAGTCACACACGCCTACTCCCATCACGCACACTCTGACTCCCATCACACTCAGTCACTCACACACACACACACACACAGTCTCCCATCAGCACTTACCTTTCCCTGGCAGGCAGGCAGCATGGTCCCTCCATGCTGCCTGTTCGGCTTCCCGGCGATTGTGCAGACAGGTCACGTGACCGGGCGCGCGTATGACGTCAGCGCGCCCGTCACGTGACTGTCGGCACTTCCGTGTCGGCACACTGCACGGGGAGCCCAACAGGCAGCACGGAGGTTTCTCTGTGCTGCCTGTTCGACTCCCCGTGCAGCCTGGCAGGCAGAGCGTTGGTGAGGGGGGGATCTTCCGATCCCCTATCACCTCCGTCTCTGCCTGCAAGCGCGGTGGGGTTTTTTTATTTTTTTAAAGGGCCGGATTTTTTTTTCTTTTTAATTTTTTTATTTTTTTTTTCCAGTGCTGGGGGGCGCTGCCGCCCCCCAAAATTTGCCGCCATAGGCATCCGCCTAGGATGCCTCGCGGTAAATACAGCACTGGGTAGGGAGCATTGCTCACAGAGCTTACAATCTAGATAAAAGGTGAATTACAGACTGTGTTATATGAACAGAGACAGACTGATACATGAGGTAGAGAGCCTTGCTCACAGAGCTTACAATCTAGATAAAAGGGAATTACAGACTGTGTTATATGAACAGAGACAGACTGATACATGAGGTAGAGAGCCTTGCTCACAGAGCTTACAATCTAGATAAAAGGAAATTACAGACTGTGTTATATGAACAGAGACAGACTGATACATGAGGTAGAGAGTCCTGCTCACAGAGCTTATAATCTAGATACAAGGGAATTACAGACTGTGTTATATGAACAGACAGACTGATACATGAGGTAGGGAGCCCTGCTCACAGAGCTTACAATCCATATAAAAGGGAATTACAGACTGTGTTATATGAACAGAGACAGACTGATACATGAGGTAGAGAGCCTTGCTCACAGAGCTTACACTCTAGATAAGAGGTAATTACAGACTGTGTAATATGAACAGAGAAAGACTGATACATGAGGTAGAGAGCCTTGCTCACAGAGCTTACAATCTAAATAAAAAGGAATTACAGACTGCGTTATATGAACAGAGACAGACTGATACATGAGGTAGAGAGCCTTGCTCACAGAGCTTACACTCTAGATAAGAGGTAATTACAGACTGTGTAATATGAACAGAGAAAGACTGATACATGAGCCTTGCTCACAGAGCTTACAATCTAAATAAAAAGGAATTACAGACTGCGTTATATGAACAGAGACAGACTGATACATGAGGTAGAGAGCCCTGCTCACAGAGCTTACAATCTAGACCAGTAAAGGTGTAGTTTTGTTTCAATAAAGTTGGTGTTTTTAATCTGCATTTGGATTATTGGAAAAGAAAAAAGAAAAAAAAAAAAACTACTGCAGCCAGCGCACACATGCATTTCCAATGACCCCATGCTGCCCCTTTATTTGGGATCACGTGGCCCTCTTCAGGAGAACCTTTACATGCCCCTGATCTAATGTGTTGGAGCACAGACACGTGTGCGCATGGACTCTGTATATTGGGGATTTCTCCCCCTTGAGACCCTCACAAGATTACTGATATAAAGTTGTGGTCCAGTTGAGCAGGCCAAAAAATTGCAGACCATGGCCCCTCCAGTCGCCCACCAAACCTTGTATTGAGAATTCACCAAATGCGCTATTGCAGGAAACTGAGAAGATATTTGAAAACTTAAGACCAAAGTAGCCAAGTTCAAAAAAATTCTCCCTTTCACCTATACTTCAAACTCTGCTACTTTGGCCTTAATTTTACAGTTCCCTCTTTCATGAATAAATCCCCTAATTAGATTCAGACTCTGTAATCTGGAAAACTTGAGACCATAGAGGATCCCAATATCTTCGGCATGGTGTTTCTCAGATAAAATGAATAAACCTCATCTATTTCTTTTATTCTCTTTTAACCCTTTGCAACGTAAAAAGGTTAAATAACATCGGAAGGGCCAATCCTGACTCGTGATACAGTGAAACAAAGCAGCCTCAATATTGATGGGGCGGGATGGGGAGTTGGTTTAATCTCCAGTGCGCGCACAGGAATATCTTTCTTACAGATTTTATGTTCACTTTGTGAATTATTTATTATTGAATCAAAGTTCCCTGGCTGCAAAACCCTAGATCTCAATGGATCAAAGGGAACATTCTCAGAGGTAACAATAGGATTCCTCACTTTCATCCAACACTCTACCTGTTAGAATAAAAGAGGCCCATACAGTGGAATGGAGGTCACATTGGGAATATCTTATCAGACTCCAAAATGACACCAAGTAAACACAACAAAAACAATGTGACTGTCGGCTTGACAAATAGACAAAGATTGTGTCCATTAGTTGTTTCGTCACAATTCTGCTTCTGAGGCTGAGAAGTTATCAGTGAACTGAGTGAGGGGCAGATGATGAATCAGAAGGAATCAGCGGGAATGTTCCTTCCATTGCTCCACGTTTACAACTTCACCCTGACTTGTTCTTATATATCTTCTAATTTTACAAATGGCAATAAATAAAATCAGGGTGAGCTAGAAAAGGCAGATACTGGCACCGGAGCACCCATGGGTGCTATTCACTGAAAGATGGGTTGAGATGATATGAACCTTCCTATACATTGTGCAGGGCCTGGTGAGTTTCTCCTGCTAGAAGAACAGAGTTGGTCCTGTATAATGCATTGTTATAAAGTGACAGTGTGTAAAGATGTAACTCTGCATTATCCATGGCCAGCTGATATCTCTATATATTCCTCTATACATTGTGCAGGGTCTGGTGAGTTTCTCCTGCTAGAAGAACAGAGTTGGTCCTGTATAATGCATTGTTATAATGTGACAGTGTGTAAAGATGTAACTCTGCATTATCCATTGGCAGCTGAGCTCTTCTATATATTCCTCTATACATTGTGCAGGGTCTGGTGAGTTTCTCCTGCTAGAAGAACAGAGTTGGTCTTGTATAATGCATTGTTATAAAGTGACAGTGTGTAAAGATGTAACTCTGTATTATCCATGGTCAGCTGAGCTCTTCTATATATTCCTCTATACATTGTGCAGGGTCTGGTGAGTTTCTCCTGCTAGAAGAACAGAGTTGGTCCTGTATAATGCATTGTTATAAAGTGACAGTATATAAAGATGTAACTCTGCATTATCCATGGCCAGCTGAGCTCTTCTATATATTCTTCTATACATTGTGCAGGGTCTGGTGAGTTTCTCCTGCTAGAAGAACAGAGTTGGTCCTGTATAATGCATTGTTATAAAGTGACAGTGTGTAAAGATGTAACTCTGCATTATCCATGGCCAGCTGAGCTCTTCTATATATTCTTCTATACATTGTGCAGGGTCTGGTGAGTTTCTCCTGCTAGAAGAACAGAGTTGGCCCTGTACAATGCATTGTTATAAAGTGACAGTGTGTAAAGATGTAACTTTGCATTATCCATGGCCAGCTGAGCTCTTCTATATATTCTTCTATACATTGTGCAGGGTCTGGTGAGTTTCTCCTGCTAGAAGAACAGAGTTGGCCCTGTATAATGCATTGTTATAAAGTGACAGTGTGTAAAGATGTAACTCTGCATTATCCATGGCCAGCTGAGCTCTTCTATATATTCTTATATACATTGTGCAGGGTCTGGTGAGTTTCTCCTGCTAGAAGAACAGAGTTGGTACTGTATAATGCATTGTTATAAAGTGACAGTGTGTAAAGATGTAACTCTGCATTATCCATGGCCAGCTGAGCTCCTCTATATATTCTTCTATACATTGTGCAGGGTCTGGTGAGCTTCTCTATATATTCTTCTATACATTGTGCAGGGTCTGGTGAGTTTCTCCTGCTAGAAGAACAGAGTTGGTCCTGTATAATGCATTGTTATAAAGTGACAGTGTGTAAAGATGTAACTCTGCATTATCCATGGCCAGCTGAGCTCTTCTATATATTCTCTATACATTGTGCAGGTTCTGGTGAGTTTCTCCTGCTAGAAGAACAGAGTTGGCCCTGTATAATGCATTGTTATAAAGTGACAGTGTGTAAAGATGTAACTCTGCATTATCCATGGCCAGCTGAGCTCTTCTATATATTCTCTATACATTGTGCAGGGTCTGGTGAGTTTCTCCTGCTAGAAGAACAGATTTGGCCCTGTATAATGCATTGTTATAAAGTGACAGTGTGTAAAGATGTAACTCTGCATTATCCATGGCCAGCTGAGCTCTTCTATATATTCTTCTATACATTGTGCAGGGTCTGGTGAGTTTCTCCTGCTAGAAAAACATAGTTGGCTCTGTATAATGCATTGTTATAATGTGACAGTGTGTAAAGATGTAACTGCATTATCCATGGCCAGCTGAGCTCTTATAGGTTTGGCCCTGCTGGCACTGCGCAGAAGACTGGCATGAAGAAATCAAGAAAAACAGATTTACATTATGTCAGCACACTAGCACTGTGTACAATTTAACAGACTGGCACTTACAAGTCTTGTATTTATAAACTCTGAACTGCTTGGATTTTGCCCCTAGCCTGGCATTGCAGCCATCCAATACCCATGATATTATGCCCACAATAGCTGCCTGGCATTGTACCCATCCTATACCCATGATATTATGCCCACCATAGCTGCCTGGCATTGTTCTTAAATTACATGTGTTTAATATTATGTTGAATGCATTTAGTTCCACCTTTAAGCAAGTTACCATTCTCCAGGTATTTCACACTGAATATAATTTCACCGGGACATTTATATTCCTCACAATGTTTTCTCATACTGCTATATACACAGACATATGCTACAATGAAAGCAACAGCGTACACTCCAGCTGGTATTACACACCGGTGAGGCCTGCTGGTATTATACACCGGTCACTCCTGCTGGTATTACACGCCAGTCACTCCAGCTGGTATTACACGCCGGTCACTCCTGCTGGTATTACACACCAGTCACTCCAGCTGGTATTAAACACGAGTCACTCCCGCTGGTATTACACACTGGTCACTCCTGCTGGTATTACACACCAGTCACTCCAGCTGGTATTACATGTCAGTCACTCCCGCTTGTATTACACGCCAGTCACTCCTGCTGGTATTACACACCGGTGAGTCCTGCTGGTATTATACACCGGTCACTCCTGCTGGTATTACACGCCAGTCACTCCAGCTGGTATTACACGCCAGTCACTCCAGCTGGTATTACACACCAGTCACTCCAGCTGGTATTACACCGGTCACTCCCACTTGTATTACACGCCAGTCACTCCTGCTGGTATTACACGCCGGTCACTCCTGCTGGTATTACATGCCGGTCACTCCTGCTGGTATTACACGCCAGTCACTCCAGCTGGTATTACACCAGTCACTCCAGCTGGTATTACACACCAGTCACTCCAGCTGGTATTACACCGGTCACTCCCACTGGTATTACACGCCGGTCACTCCACCTGGTATTACACACCAGTCACTCCAGCTGGTATTAAACACGAGTCACTCCCGCTGGTATTACACACTGGTCACTCCTGCTGGTATTACACACCAGTCACTCCAGCTGGTATTACATGTCAGTCACTCCCGCTTGTATTACACGCCAGTCACTCCTGCTGGTATTACACACCGGTCACTCCTGCTGGTATTACACACCGGTCACTCCAGCTGGTATTACACACCAGTCACTCCAGCTGGTATTACACACCGGTCACTCCAGCTGGTATTACACACCGGTCACTCCAGCTGGTATTACACACCAGTCACTCCAGCTGGTATTACACACCAGTCACCCCAGCTGGTATTACACACCGGTCACTCCAGCTGGTATTACACACCGGTCACTCCAGCTGGTATTACACGCCGGTCACTCCTGCTGGTATTACACACCAGTCACTCCAGCTGGTATTACACCGGTCACTCCCACTTGTATTACACGCCAGTCACTCCTGCTGGTATTACACGCCGGTCACTCCTGCTGGTATTACATGCCGGTCACTCCTGCTGGTATTACACGCCAGTCACTCCAGCTGGTATTACACCAGTCACTCCAGCTGGTATTACACACCAGTCACTCCAGCTGGTATTACACCGGTCACTCCCACTGGTATTACACGCCGGTCACTCCACCTGGTATTACACACCAGTCACTCCAGCTGGTATTAAACACGAGTCACTCCCGCTGGTATTACACACTGGTCACTCCTGCTGGTATTACACACCAGTCACTCCAGCTGGTATTACATGTCAGTCACTCCCGCTTGTATTACACGCCAGTCACTCCTGCTGGTATTAAACACCGGTCACTCCTGCTGGTATTACACACCGGTCACTCCAGCTGGTATTACACACCAGTCACTCCAGCTGGTATTACACACCGGTCACTCCAGCTGGTATTACACACCGGTCACTCCAGCTGGTATTACACACCAGTCACTCCAGCTGGTATTACACACCAGTCACCCCAGCTGGTATTACACACCGGTCACTCCAGCTGGTATTACACACCGGTCACTCCAGATGGTATTACACGCCGGTCACTCCTGCTGGTATTACATGCTGGTCACTCCCCCTGTTATTATACTTGTATCCTGAAAGGAAGACATTAGGTTTCACAGAGCAGATACCGGTATCCGGTCCTGCACACATTGAATAAATCATGTACACTCTCATCCACACTATATTCCCATTCTCTCTAATCAGAAGCTGAGCCGGCCCTGACTATCACAATACACCCCACCGGAGAGGTGGATATTGTCCCACTCCTATCTCTTTAAACACCAATATCCGCGGCTCCTATGATTTGCTCTTGCTTTGTATTGAGTTGAATTCTCCCCAGTGTAGGAGTCCTGCTTTCTAATGATACCAGCAGTTTGTTTGTACTGTAGCAGCCGGTATTGTATATTTCCCAGCAATATATTGTATAGATTGTATCACTGGAAGCAGCATCTTCTCTCTCATTCCCGGCATGTCTTTTATGGGGACTTTCACTCTGCTCTTAAACTCTCAATCTGCATATATTTAAACCTGCTCCAATATATCTCAGCCTGATGGGGCTTCGCTGAGTGATTTAAACATCCAATCAACTACAATTAATGTCAAAAAGTGGAACTTCACCCCTAAACGGCTCTCCCTTCACCTATAAAGGGACTAGTTACTTACAATCAATTATCTTAATGAGTAACTGGGTAATACCACTGATTGTTATTCCAGTTTGATAGACCTATCCATCCTCACGTCACCAGTAGTGATCACAGTACTGGTGGGGGTATCCAGCACTGCAGAGAATGACTCCCATGATGCTTGGTGGGTTACAAAAGCATCATGGGAAATGTAGTCCACAGCAGCTGTACTACTAGCATCTAAGTCAAAGCTTCAGTGACAACAGGCAACTGATGACATTAACCATGTTTCTAGGGACACATATGTGTTTCACATACTCCATAAAGAACACGCAATGTGCATTCCCAAACACAATGACATCATTCCCAAACACAATTACATCATTCCCAAACACAATTACATCATTCCCCAGCACAATTACATCATTCCCAAACACAATGACATTAATAATAATAATAATAATGATAATAATAATAATGTAACTCTATGTTAAATAATGGATAATAAGTATCACATGATTACAGTACTATAGTATTTTTGTGATTGGTAAAACCAGGAATGGAACAGAACAAGATATCAGGGCAAGAAACCAAGCAAAACAAGAAAGGGCAAAAAGCAAGGAGGAAGAATAAAAAAGATTGCAAGGAAGGAGAGGAAACGTGAGGAACTAGATATATCCTGGATGGTAACATGTCACTGGGCTCCTCTGTTACCAATGCCCCCAGGATGAGTAACTGAGGCAGATATTATTATTATTAATATTCATATTAGCAGTGTATAAAACATGTACACTCCCTGCACTTACACTGCCAGGTGGAAAATTAGTGTTAAATTCCTGACCCCGCAGTGTTTGACCTCTGTGGTGCATCAAACCTCTGACATGTTTAAATGCCGCTGACAGAAACCTGCTTTGTCAGGGACGACACATGATCGCTTGATTGGTTATTACAGTGATGTCATGTTCCGGAGTAGATTGGGGACCTGGACGGTGCAAGTGCAGCCTCTGCTCGTTTAAACAAATGGACACTAGGGTCCAAATGTCCATTGCCAAATACAATGACATAATTCCCAAGCACAATGACATCATACCCAAATACAATGACATCATACCCAAACCCAATGACATCATTCCCAAACCCAATGACACCATTCCCAAACACAATGACATCATACCCAAATACAATGACATCATACCCAAACCCAATGACATAATTCCCAAACCCAATGACACCATTCCCAAACACAATGACATCATTCCCAAACCCAATGACATCATTCCCAAATACAATGACATAATTCCCAAGCACAATGACATCATACCCAAACCCAATGACATCATACCCAAACCCAATGACACTATTCCCAAGCACAATGACATCATACCCAAACCTAATGACATCATACCCAAACCCAATGACATCATTCCCAAATACAATGACATAATTCCCAAGCACAATGACATCACACCCAAACCCAATGACACCATTCCCAAGCACAATGACATCATACCCAAACCCAATGACATCATACCCAAACCCAATGACATCATTCCCAAATACAATGACATAATTCCCAAGCACAATGACATCACACCCAAACCCAATGACATCATACCCAAACCCAATGACACCATTCCCAAGCACAATGACATCATACCCAAATACAATGACATCATACCCAAACCCAATGACATCATTCCCAAACCCAATGACACCATTCCCAAACACAATGACATCATACCCAAATACAATGACATCATACCCAAACCCAATGACATCATTCCCAAACCCAATGACACCATTCCCAAACACAAGGACATCATTCCCAAACCCAATGACATAATTCCCAAATACAATGACATAATTCCCAAGCACAATGACATCATACCCAAACCCAATGACATCCTACCCAAACCCAATGACACTATTCCCAAGCACAATTACATCATACCCAAACCCAATGACATCATACCCAAACCCAATGACATCATTCCCAAATACAATGACATTATTCCCAAGCACAATGACATCATACCCAAACCCAATGACATCATACCCAAACCCAATGACATCATTCCCAAGCACAAAGACATCATTCCCAAGCACAATGACATCATTACCAAGCACAATGACATCATTCCCAAACACAATGACATCATTCCCAAACACAGTGACATCATTCCCAAGCACAATTACATCATTACCAAACCCAATAACATCATTCCCCAGCACAATGACATTGTCATTGACATGACAATGACATGACTGGCCCTAATCCCCCTGTAAACATCGGTAGCTCAGTCAAGTAGAGATTCTGCTACTTTTCCTCATGGGGGCAGTATTTGGGGTATGTGACCCCTAAAAAAGGCCTGTGTGAGATGCCTGTGTGAGGGCCAAATGATTGCATCCAAGTGAACTGACACATCCCAGACTCCATCCGAAGTAGATACAGGACCAAGGACAGAGAACAGTATAATCGACCAAACAAATGAAAGCTATAAACCAGTAATGAGAGTTTCCACCCTTCCTAATCGCCTTCCTCTAACCGTGGGCTGGAATTATTAATCAAATAAAAAGTGTCCTTCCCATTCAGCTCTTTTTATTTTCAAGAAAGAAAGATAGAGAAAAATAGATAAAAGAATCCAGGATATTAAGTGAAACACCAGCGGCATGTAAATAATGTCAGTGCCGGGTGTTTAATAAGATTTTTATAGAATTCTTCACCATAGGATCCCCGTACCTTTCCGCTCATCAAGTCTGCTTAACCATACATTGTAAGTGCTCTGCATTATTCAATAAACGTTAAATTAAATATCAGATGGGACAAGGGAAAGCAGATCTGCGGCGTAGGAAATTAAATATACATGAGAGGTAATGTTTTCATCTGTATTTGTTCTACAAACAATTATTGAACAATTGTTCAGTTTCTCCCTCCCCGTTTGCGTATAGGATTATTAAGACATATTCGGCAGCGATTGCATTTTGTTTGTGAAAGGATGAGATTATTTTTAACTTATACGATAAAGAAGGCTGACAGTCTCACCCCTCCTTTTTACTGCTGTGTGCTGGTCGATTAATCAAAATACAAAATTGTTTTTTCGAAGAGTCTCGATACAAAGATGCCAGAAGAGGGGGGGGGGGGGGGGGAAGCAATTCTTGGTATTAATCTATGTCGAAATGCTGCAAGGTATTGATACTGGATTTGGAAAGACGATTCAAGAAGCAATCAGTTCAATAGTAATATTAAATAAGTGGTGGGTCTACCCATTAAACATTCATATAACGCTCAGGGAATTCCCCAGAGGACCAAAGAGGCAGCAGAAAAGGGTTGTGACTCAGGGATCTGATAATGTTAGAGAGGCACAAAAAATACAAAGAAAGTTACTAAGAGTTAAAATGCTATCCTTTAATTGCAAGGGTATAACGTCATTGATAAGTATTAGTGGAAAATATTAAACTATTTCGTTTAGACGTTTGCTACACTCATTTTACGTTATTTTGGTCTCAATTTTCAGAGGGTTTTTCTTGTTTGTCTCATTTTCCCTATTGTGCATATTTTACAGGTTACTAATAGCAATGTGATTTAAAACTTTGCTGGTGAAAGTTACTTTTTAGATTTTTAACTAGAAATGTTTCTCGATTTTTTGGGGGGGACAATCTGCCTGTTTTGGATTCACCTTGTATGTCCTTGATAAAATATAGATTGTGAGCGAAAGTACTGAAAACTTGTGGATTAGGGTTATCCAGACTTCACACTACCTGGTTACCCAATGCGTTTTACAAACATGCCCAGCGCACAAGTCTTTGCCCAAAGGGATTCCAAGCCCCAAATCCTTAGCGTGAGACCTCAGCTATACATTGAGGGCCTTATTTATCAAGACAAAACTGGTGCTATTTCAGGTAAATAGTGCTAAAATACTATTAATAACCACAGAAACCAATGGAATGTTATAACAGTTTGCTCCAAATTTAGCACTTTGTTTTAAATAGCACCTTTTTTGCTACAATAATCCTTTAAATAATAGATGACATGATTCCTAAATGCAGAGGCAAGAGTAGCCCCCTAAGGACACACGATGTATAAACATGTTAGGAATGTAAGCAACGGGTAAGGCCAAATTTAAAAAATAAAAATCCCATTAAATTATGATTTATATAGATAAATATGACATAAAAAAAAAACCTTCAGAGGCGTATTCTCTATAGGGACAAACCTATACATAGGGTTTGTCCCTGCACAATGTATAGCTAAATTGGTGAGAGCAAATCATCTCACCTCAACTCCCCTTTAGTCACCTATAGCCCCCATAGGTTTAGTTAAGAAAATAATAGTATATAGTCTGTATGAGTACACTAAATTAAAAAATGAGAAATTACAGTTAAACACAAATAAAAAAAATCCCAAGAAACCCTTACATCCGACATGATCAAAGATAACAGTGAAGCATACAAAAAAATAAAGCAATTTACAAAGATTCAATGGAACTATTCCAGTAAAATGAAAATAAAGTACTTTAAACTGTTCATGTTACAAACTCTTGCCTGAGGTCCAACAAATAGTTTATATTAGTGTAAAATAACAAATATTATTCAAAACCCAATGTCAAATCCTAAAACAAAATTCAATATGTCTTAAAATTCGTATGTTAGGGAAAGCAAGCTCAGGTTAAAACCGGGGGGAGATCACAGAATATTGGAGCAGGAAGTCTTAACTAAGGACTGTCAGAAGAAATCCAGGGCTATTGGCATGTGTGCTAGTGATTGCACTGTCTGAACACAGATCATTCATTCGGTATCTTTCCTGGCCCTGAAAGGACATAGATTTGTGCTGTCTGAGTCAGACCCGAAACATCACACAGGCAGACAGCAGAATGGATTATGGAGCACGTCAGAGACTGATAGTATCTTTGGGAAGTGAATCTCTTGGCTGCATTCAGCCTGCATCCTTTCATGTTAATAATATCCCATCCTCATCCCTTCTCAGTACCTGACATGCATCTGAACTCCTGCGACACATTTAACTGCACAGATACAGAATTATTAGGGGGTCACCTAGCCCTGCACGATGCAGTGATGGATCAAATTAATCCTAGCACTTCATCAATGGACAAACCACTGTGTTATGTCAAATTGTATTTCCTTACAATTCATCGGATACAGGAGGGTTTTTTGTTTGTTTTTTTACTTTTTTTGCATTCAATTTGCATTGTGGAGCCTTTGATGAATTGGCTTATAATATGTCTGACTGCCGCACTGTGTACAGAAGGACTGACCCCAGTAGGCTGCCATTATTGTCCCTCGAGATAATCTTCAGACACTTTGCAACTGTGATAAATAGGATCAGGTTCCAAGCGATTTTTTTTTTTAATCCCCAATTCTGTCTCAAGCGGAACTAAAATGAAAATAATAATAATAAAGTCTAATAGCAGCCGGGTCAGATGCAGACAAGTGTCAGTTCTTGCCAGAAATGGATTTAGGAATGTGTCCAGGCCACATAAAATGTAAAAAAATGGTTTGCATTGAATATACAGAGCTGTTTCCCAATTAAATTTGGCCGTGGAAATCTTTTATACTTTTGTACCAAACCGTGAAACCCCTGAAGATAATAAAATTGTCTATGAAAAAATGGATTGCTTGTTTTTAGATCTTTGCTCTGCACCCAGACAGGACTTGCCACATCCGCCCCAGAGTTGCACTCAGGACTTGTCCCAGCCCCCAGATTTGCACTTGGAACTTGCTAAAGCCACCAGATTTGACACCAGGACTTGCCCAGCATGCAGATTTGCACTCAGGTCTGCCCCAACCCCCAGATTTGCACTCAGGACTTGCCCCAATCCCCAGATTTGCACTTGGAACTTGACAAAGCCACCAGATTTGACACCAGGTCTTGCCCAGCATGCAGGGTTGCACTCAGGACTTTCCCCAGCATGCAGATTTGCACTCAGGACTTGCCCCAGCACACAGATTTGCACTCAGGACTTGCCCCAGCACACAGATTTGCACTCAGGACTTGCCCCAGCACACAGATTTGCACTCAGGACTAGCCCCAGCACACAGATTTGCACTCAGGACTAGCCCCAGCACACAGATTTGCACTCAGGACTTGCCCCAGCACACAGATTTGCACTCAGGACTTGCCCCAGCACACAGATTTGCACTCAGGACTAGCCCCAGCACACAGATTTGCACTCAGGACTAGCCCCAGCACACAGATATGCACAGATATGACTTGTGTGGCTTTATTTGCCAATTACACAATTACAAATTTGCTCTCTACTGCATAAATCAGTCTGTCTCTGTTCATCTCTTTGACTCTGTAGCACCACTGTAATTTCATGCTGTTTATATTGTTCAGGCTATATATAATAAACATTTGTATAATACAAGTAAAAAAAAAACCCAGTAACTGTAAATAGGTTTAAACCAGGTTCTCCCCTAAATCCTTTATAGCCTTTGCATTTAGGGAGGCAATTTAATCCTCATTGTTTAGTTAATAGACCCTGGTATCTATACAAAGGGTTTCCTTAAACCCCATTACATTGGCCAGCTCCCAGAGATCAGGGCTACTTTGCAAACCGTTTTATATTACTGGGTTCTATCTAAACAGTCTGCTATCTTGGCTCCTACAGTCTGTTTAAGGATCTTCCAGTCTGTTGTATATGGAGAGATCAGTCCAAGAAGATTGCCTATTTGTGGCCCTGCTCAACCCGCCACATTAGAAAGCTGCAGTTTACACTGACGATCTTCCAATGTTCTACCACGTCTCTAAAGGCCTCAATCCAACACATTCCTTTTTACAATCATTTGTCATTTGTACAGATCAGTGGCTTTCACATCGTGGGGCTTCAGGCTGTGAAGAGTTGGAAGCGGTGATTTAATGAATTCACCGGGAATCTTCTTCTTGGAAGTCTATTGGAAACGACTCTAAATCTGCATATATTAAAATGTCATTGGAAAACTGTCCGATCTGTCCCACCAATAATAAATAAAATAAAAACAACTGCCTGGTCTTTGTTTCCAATTATTATTTTTTTTATTTTCCTGAAGGGTCTCAGGTTCCTTTATAATTATTACAACACTAGTTTTATTAACTTCACCTACTAATACTATATATGGTAATACCGTAAACATTTACATATATATATATGGTTCTGCAAAATGATTACCCCTTAATTTGCTATAATTGTATCAATTGGTTAATTAACATTAGCAGCAAATTATGAGGGAAAATCGGATTTTTACTAACATTTCTTCAGTTTATAGTCTATCCAGATAGATAACCTATATAGAGATTTCAAGCTTGTGTACAGGATTCTCCGTACCTTATATATCGATCTATAGGAGTTTCATTACAAACTCTGACCTCTCTGAGAAGCATTACATATACTGTCTGCACCATACAAATAGCCATTAGTCTCATATACATTAACATATCATTAAATACATTTTTCGTGCATCTGTACAAAAACAAGTGAAGCTCAGCTGCAATAATGTTTACTAGATTTTTTTAAAAATGCGAAACGAAGTGCAAAAAAACATTTGCAAATGACTTTTTTTAGTGTGAGAATTTGTATTCCTATCACTTAGCGGTTTTTATTTTTTTATTTTAGTGCAGTAGTTTATTACCTTTGCCATAGATCTTTCTTTTACCCTTCTGGTGACAAGGCCAGGTAATAAAAGCTGTGAGGCATCCCAAATTGCATAACTTGGGACATTTTCAAATGCATGGCTTAGTATTAATATAACTATATGCTTTTCATATAACCAAACGTACTTTTTCTTACAATGTGAAATGTTCCTTTTTCTCTCTCTTCTTAGACACAATAAGAAGTGTGAGATATATAAACGTGTATTTTAATGAAGTTTATTTATAAAGATTCTCCTCCAGTGATGTTATCTATTCTTCCTTCATGTAATTACAACTGGCAGACACCTAATCAGCCACTCATTCACAATGTCTGCTCAGAGTGCTGGAAGAATCTTTTCCCCGTCAGAGAAGTTTCTCCTTTCTTTATATATCCGTATAGATTATAATCCCTGCTATGAATACATTCTTTTTTTTTTTTTTGCCCTTTGAGAATATTGTGTTTTCAATGTTTGAGCTGTTTTTATTTCATAATGAAAGGCTGAGTACACTATTTACTCTCTATAGGGGAGAAAATAGACTAATATGTTAAAAAAAAAAAAAAAAATCCTTTTTTTTATTAAGAGAGAAGGAAAAAAAAACATATTGCTAGTTTTTTGCAAAGAGGATATAAAACAAGGTAGAAAAAGCTGATGGTTTTATGGATACAAGCTTGTTTAATATCTGACTTGGGGGATGTTACTAATAATGCCTGGACATGTGTTATTTCAGTATATATTGTTATATAGAAATAATCATGTACAAATAAGGCTTCTACTTAACGGACTGGCTTAGCATGATGTCCTGAAGCAGATTAGGTGGGGCTAGATGGGTTAGCTGCAATGTGCAGATCATAATTCAGTTTACAGAACAATATGACTTCCTCTAGGATGTCTTGAGTTGTCGAGACCCATTATCAGCCATGTGTCCAGGTGTCTCCAGTGCAACCTCCTACCTGATGCATCTACCATGCAAATGGCAGAATTAGCTATAGTGACAGTTGTAGTATCAGATATACACAAAGTACTCATTTAAATAAAGCTGTGATGTTCTGCATGAAGGGGACCTGGAGCAAGGTTCTAAATGTGATCAGCAGGAACATGTTACTGGCTTCTATGGTGACTGCTCCACATTTGGGTTTGTTCTTTCTGTAGATCTCCAAATGGCAAGAAATAAAATCAGGGTGAGCTGGGAAATATGATATAACCCCACAATCAATGGTTATACGTAGCCCACTATGTGTCTTATACAAGCTGCTCCATTTTCAAAGTGATGTCATCATCACCTACATCTATGTATGATGCTTTCAGTTAATGACATCACCTGTGACCTCATATGTAAATTATACATTTTACTGAGATAGTTTGCATGCATGCCCAGTCACAAGGTGAGGTAACGAACAAGAGACCACAGACACATAATGTATAGATCATGTATTATTCTCTACATTCAGAGTATAAACAATGATTAAGTAAGAAAGACCCTTTAATACAGTGTTTCTCAAACCGGTCCTCAGGACCCCCCAATGGTCCAGGATTTAGGGATTACCCAGTTGTGTTTAAATAAGAATATGTAGAACACCTGGTATGGTTGGTTAATGGTTAGGGAACCACACCAGGTGTACATATTCTTAATTAAATACAACTGGGTAATCCCTAAATCCTGGACCATTGGGGGGTCCTGAGGACAGGTTTGAGAAGCACTGCTTTAATACTTTTATAGAAGGAGATGGACTAGTAAGTGGTCATTCATTATGGGCTCTATTGGAAACCCAATGGGTGGACACTCATAGTAGCTCTACTCACGTTAGTCAAACCCCACCCACTAACTCCAAACCCCACCCACTAACTCCAAACCCCACCCACTAACTCCAAGCCCCACCCACTAACCCCAAACCCCACCCACTAACTCCAAGCCCCACCCACTAACTCCAAACCCCACCCATTCCTGCTCTTAGCCAGATCCACTTTCCAGCCACAACCTTCCAGAGTGCCTCCAATTTGAAAATACTCAATAATAATTATAATATTCCCCAACGCGTTTTGTAAGTCAGCTGACTCCAGAGAAGCTTTACCTGTCCCTAGCAATCTATTTAAAGGGGAGTAAGTACTGCGATGTGACATTGTGATTTCAGCCTGTGGACTGGCTCAGAAAGGGTTAAGAATGTAATAAAACAAAATAACAAAATGCTAAGATGTGTCGCCCTCCGGCTCATCCATATTTCATTTGGAAGAATGTAATTACCAGAAAGGAAGATTATGTTAACATTAATGACCACATAGAATGTATCTGCCATACTTAATTAATATCTCGGTAACCTTAATGAACGAAGGAATATATTTGCTCCTGTTAGCTTGTCTGGGGCTGGATCCTCGATAACCAGGCGGCGTGGTGGGGCCGGGCTTTGGATTTCTCATGTGGCAAAGAGGAGAACAGCTTGGAAAGGGTTAAAGAAATGTCATGAGTGACGGTATCTGCAGCCAATCACATTATCCAAAACCCGACAAGCACATTAACCCTTCGAATGCCAAAATCAGTGTCCAAAGGGGTGTAATAGGACCCGAAGTAGGAAGCGAGGTGAATACATACAACAGAGCCACATTTGAGGGACTGCACTTTCCATCACCTCTGTGATCCGGTGGGAATAGTGGTACCCACAGTCCATCTTTTTACAGAGACTTGTGAAAAAGAGCCTCAAACAGGGCTCCACAGTCATCCAAATCTTCATCCATCATGGCTTTAACTAGTGCCAGAGAGGTCTCACAGCAGCGCCCACAACCAGTCATATATATAGTCCAGTCGTCCCCCAATGGTTTCGGGGTAGGGGTGCCGGCTAAATACAAGGTTTTGTTTTATCTCCTTCGTGTAGTAATTACTTTGAATTTGGGAAGTAATGGAAAAGACCTAAACCTCCAAATAAAATCAGTGACATAGAAATTGTAATAAACATCCCCCAGTAGATTCTGTTATTGGTGAAACCGAGAAGCTATTAACTTTTAATGGTTTTGTGCAGACAATCTGACTGTTTCAAGGTAAAATGCAACTAAATACCAATTAAAACACAGACTGTGAAACAAACCTTGAGGAGAATAACAAACAAAACACTTTATCTCCAGTGATTAAATCCAACACGTAGAGTGAATATCTAATGTTCGCACATGCTTTGGCTGGGCATTGTCTACACTGACTGAACATGGTACTGACTATAACTAAATGGAAAACTGAGAACCCTTCACAGCATTAAAGTGGTATGCCAGGGAAGGAGCCTTTTATTCTGATCTAAAAAGATGCATCGTTTTTTATTTCCTTCTCTTTATGCTTTTTTAACACGTCAGGGACGATTCACTAGAACTGACCTGGAAAATTACTGCAAAAACACTCATCCATTAGTGACCATGTTGGAAAAAAAGCCTGATTTTTACAGTTCATTTCTCTGTATGTTGTACATGTGAAGTGCACTCATTTTACTTTAAAACAAATGACATGTATCCTGTACTTTTACATTGAAAATCATTTCAGTGGCATCAGAGAGAGGGAGTACACAGAAGGCATCCTGGCACACTCTGCTGCAGCTTCTATGCTCCCCTCTGAGAAAATGCGGTCATTAGCAATTACTGTGGAATCAGCCTCTCTCTCTCTGTTGAGCTCAGCTGTTTTAAGTGCTTGGAAAGCAGGGGGTGTGGCATCAGTCAGCTCTGTAGGCTATAACACGATAGCACGGCTGCTGCTTCAATGCATCAGTACCGTGGCTGTCGCTGACAGTCTCTCTGTTAGCGCAGTGAGAGACCTTCACTTCTGAATGCCACCCACAGAGGGGGCCTCAAGTAGGTCCTTAAAAAGGTCCCCTCTGTGGGTGGCATGTGAAAGCTAAGGTCTCTCTCTACCCTAGCAGAGAGGCTGTGAGCCCTGACAGACCCTGATCTAATGGGGTGGGGCGTGCTCCCACTCTCTATTAACTGAGTACGAGCTGACAGCTGACACGAAGGAGGACATTCTTTAACACTTGCTTCCTACAAGAGTATTTGTGCATTAAAAGGAAGACCCTCTCTGCCAAGTGTCACATATCCAACATTACAGCATCATGTGCTGAGACAACAGGGAAATTAGATGTCTATTAAATCACAAACTAATCAATGAATCCTAATGAATCAGGGAATAAACTGCTCCATCCAAGAATCCCCTCCCGGCGATCCCATTCACTCTGTTCTCCTACTAGATAACCTAAAGACAGAGCCTATTATCCGGGTTATGCTTTGAAATGCAAGCCACTCATTATCTAATATCACTCCTCCCCCTGCCCCCCCTCCCCCCCCCAAAAAATATACTTTAATTAATGCAACAAAATGATTTTTTTAACAGCTCAGCAGTTTTTCCTGAAATTAAAATTTAAAATGGACCTGTCATGAAAAATTTGCTTTGCAATATCACACAGCAAAAAAAAAAAAAAATGTCCTTACCTGCTGTTAATCATTTTTAAATGTGCTCAGCAGTTTTAAAAAGAAATATAAACTGGACAAATCATTTCTGGCAAACCTATTGTACTTTTCAGTTATATCTGAATCACTTCCTTGTATGGAATGGAATGTTCGGAGCGGTGAGGTCAGCTGAGTAAATCCTTTGTTCTGGTTGGCTGTAACTTTATTATGTTTTTAATTAACTGTCTTGGAGGAAGGTGAAGATGGCTTCCTCCACATTTCAAGAAGTTATATTTTCACATGGTAATAACAGCCAGTGTAATATGACTTGGTTTAATAATATAATATTATTCTAAAAGAAACATTGCCTTAAATTCAACTGGCTATAACTCCCATCAAGATCAGGCCGCCAAATACGCCTGGGATCTGTAGGGAATGTCGAGAATGAATTCACTTTGTTTTGCTGGTAGAAATAATCCTACTAGATGGTGGTTGACTGGTTAGTTGGGTATATTTATACATATATATACAGATGCTGATTTTTTATAATTTAACCTATTTACTGATCACTTGATCAAATGAATAAACTGTAATAAATGGTAAACTCAAAAAATTAATATGCTACATTTTCTATACTTCGAGGTATATAGAGCTAGAGAGGAAAACTAACACTTCAGCCTGCGTCTGTTTCTATAGACAGTCTATTTATCACATATATTATTCACATTTTGGAGAATAACATTGTATTTCTGTTCCTCTCACTTGGGGTAAATGTGACAATATTTTGCTTCACATTTTCTCCACTTATTTCAGATAACGCCAGAGCCTTCAATTAATCACACACTAGTGCCGAGTATTGACTTGGAAGGATCAATGCTGGATCAATCCTTACAGCGGCCAGGAAGACAGGACAGGAGTTGGCATCTGGGTCCAATGCAGACAAGGGTGGAAATCACAGCTTTTAAAGTTGATCAGTTTAGAAATAAGTAACAAATCTGGAGAACTTCTCAAAGAAGAACAATTTAAAGTCCGACTTCAGAGGAAACTTTTTTGAACTGTTTTTATTTGTCCCTCTCAGTCACACTTTCTGAATTGTTATCATTTCGTTGCTATTAATATAACTATATCTGACCTTAATGTCTCCTACTTCTGATTCCAGCCACCCAACATTTCCTCCAGCCTATTGGGATGCTGGGGGCAGAGCTTGGGAGTCTAAGTGTCAGCGCTGACAGTCATCCTGACAGCTCTGCACACCTTCTCCGATGTCCCAGACACCGGAGTTTGCAATCAGGACCCCCAGATCCTGAATCCCGCTGTCCGGCTGAGCTCTATCTATTTAACTATTTATTTTGGTTTAGAGGAAGTTTTCCGCCCCTCTTTTCTGAATTTCTAGGGGACTGTCAGCCCTGCAGGGTCTGTGCTGGTGAACTCTGAACTGTGCAACAAGCGTGTAATTATTTACAGGTGGATCAATCACTATTTCAGTTGAAGAGTCACAGTCAGGGGTGGGAGACTGGGGGTGAAGGGAGGGAAGAGAGAAATCTAATACAGGGGTCAACTAATTAAACAAAAAAACATCTAGGGGCACTGAGCAGCGTCTCAAACTGGAAGTGGAGGAGGCGGCACACTGTTTGCGCCACTATTTACTGCTATCTGCGTGTGCGCCATCTTTACACATAGCCCCCAATGTCCCCTTAGAATGAACAATGACACAGCGACCAGTCTCCACTGCTGGAAGAGTTAAATAGAGACCCGCGCTGGCTTTTGATATTTTCAGTTTAATTCTTGTTATTTAATATCCTCTTATTAAAAATGCCAATACTTGTTTGCTTTTAGTTTGTCATGCTGCATAAAAGCAGACCCAGTCACCTCCTGACACCCCCCCCTCTGCCATCTCTCCCCCGTTTGACAGCACAATACTTAGTTGGCTTTTAATTGTCAGCTCTTAGACACAGAGGCTTCATGAAGCATTGGCTGACTTATAAAGGCTTCATTAAGTGTGATGCTGGGAGAAGGTGAAGGAATCAGAGAGCGGAGCTGAAATAAACATTGATTTATACTTTGTGTTAGTGGAATTTCAAGCAAATAAGAGAAATAAAATGTACTATATAGCATCTCTGTGACATCACCTTGTGGATTGATTTGCTAATGACCTTTTCTCTGTGGGAAACGTGTCATTTGTATTTTACGCCACAAGCTGATGTTACAGACATTTTAAAACCCATTTTTCTCTTGATCTATACATAACACAATGTATAGATCTTCAGGTGATGGAGCTTCTTTAAACAGACACTAAACTTTTTTTGGTGCTTCCGATATATGTCGCTAGTTAAAGTCCCCTCTGTTGGTGGCATTTTGGAAATTAAAACAGTGCACTAGACTGTCAGCCTTCCCATGCAGCTCATTCTACCGCCGCGTGTTTTAAGGTATGTGCCCATTTATCCTCTAGTGCAGTGAGATACTCCCTGAACATGGTCACATTAGAAAATGAAGGTCTTGTACCAGCATAGATTGTCAGCCCCGACAAACCCTGAATCAGATTGGCTGAGCGCACGCTGGCAGCCTCAGTTGTGAGGCAGAGCTCGGCGCAAAGCCATATTTATCTGCAAAGATACACATCAAGATTCTTACTGGAGAAGCAAAAATTAACATTTTAGGGCCACTTTAATTAACTACACCTCTCAAGATCCTTCTCGAGCCGTTGGCTGAGGGTCTTGGGAATTAGAGGAACTCTAGTTTAGCAACAGACCATGTCTGCTTTCAATAAGTCCTGGCTCTCTCTTCCTTATTCTCTTAATTTAGAGAATAGATTTTTCCTTTGTTTATGTAACACAATAATTATTTTACCATCTTAAAAGTGTAACGGCAGAATAAAGTACAATCTTTTTATTTATGGGCGCTGATAAGACGTCTATCTGATCTGAATAGGTAAGTCGGCATGCTGACACGCTGTTAGGGTATAAAAGTGCTTTTTTTTTTTTTAAATTCTAATTAATAGTGATTGTTTGTGAGAATATAAGGTGTTTGCTGCTGGGTGATATTTATTAGAAAAGCATAAAATTACAGTAAACAGATAACTGCAACAATAAACTGATAAATACAACTTAAATAATAAGCAGGCAATTAAAATAAAAATACACATAAAGGAGATGTATGGTGGCGTCAGTTGTAAAAGAAACTCTCTTGGTTCTGTAAGGAAAACCAGAGAGAGAATTAAAGAAAACTCCTTCATCCCCTGTGATATAAACTGCCATATTATACATAGCAGATGTAACGGTGTCTAGAGTCAGGACATGTGGGTTATTCTAGTGAGCCCCTCCTCAGTGGCGTCCTGTGGGAGGTGCGGGGGGAATGGACTGCACCGGGTGACACCAACCCTAGTGATGCCTCTGCCCCTCCTATATCTATATTGTCACAGGTTCATTTTGTATTTAAATATATTGATAGAGATCTCTCTATTGATAGGGATTTTAGACCGGAGGTTTGATGGTGTCCGGGAAGTTATTCCATAAATATGGTTCTCTGTAGGAAAATGAGCCACTTTCTTTTTGTATTGCGGTATAAAATAAGCTATGGTACTAGAGCCGAGGTTATAGGAGGCGGGAACAGATGGGGAGCACATTCTCCCTTGCCATAGCACCATCTTACAGCACCTATGACACTTGAAACAGAACCCAGCTTGCACCCACAGGTCTTGCCAGAGCACCAAGATTGGATTACTTTTATAGATCTTGCCAGAGCACCTGGATTGCACCCACTTGTCTTGCCAGAGCAGCCACTGGTATTGCCAGAGCACCAAGACTATATTTACAGGTCTTGCCAAATCACCTAGACTGCACACCCAGGACATGCCCCAAACAGGACCCATATTCATATTCCTCAACTGTCCTGCTTTGCATGGGGCAGTGGGACAGAGGTAGAGCTGCGTCGGACAGTGGTTTTCAGGACTGCAGCCTCGAACACCAGAGAAGGCGCACAGAGGTGTCATTCATGTGCAATAGCTCTGTTAGTTTGAGTTAGCACTGTCACTCCATTACCCAAGCTCTGCCCCCTGGAGTCCCAATTCTCCAGGGGGAATGTTGTGAGGCATGCAGATTGTACACCCAGGATATGCCCCAGCCAGCACCCAGATAACATGCCCAGGACATGCCACAGCCAGCACCCAGATTACATGCCCAGGACAGTCATCAGTCAGCCTTCCCATGGACTTTATAATCAGTGGATTTATCCTTCTCTGTCTGTTTTGGATACACTTTGATTTCTCACCATTAAAGCATCTTGTTTTATATCTATCCGGTGAGTGGAGTGCACAGTTTTTCCTTCATCTCATGTCTGATTGTAGCACCTGATCAGTGCTGTGGAGCACCCACCCCCCATGCATATTGGTTTGCGGTGTTTGGAGCCGGTACAGCTGCTTATATTCTCTGAAACAAGCCCCAGCCAGCACCCAGATTATATGCCCAGGACATGCCCCAGCCAGCACCCAGATTATATGCCCAGGACATGCCCAGCCAGCACCCAGATTATATGCCCAGGACATGCCCCAGCCAGCACCCAGATTACATGCCTAGGACATGCCCCAGCCAGCACCCAGATTACATGCCCAGGACATGCCCCAGCCAGCACCCAAATTACATGGTCAGGATATGTATAATCAATGTATATGTGTATATGTATAATCAATGGTATACTGACATGGGCTTACAGGGCAAGAGTTACTACTATACTGTAATCTAAATATTACGTAGAAAGAGAAATACCCAGTGCTGGTAAAACATTAATCAGGGTCTGTGCTCTTAAACCTCTGCAAAAAGAGGTAATTCACTCAAAAAAGAAATATTCAGTATTAAAATCAATTGTCATATCAACAGCTCTATGGGAAGAATTACCTGTCTAAAGAGAATACTATGGGGCTCTGCATAAAAGCAGGGTCTAGAAGTGGTCCAGTCACCATGGAAACCAATGGAATGTTCTGCAGTCACCATGGAAACCAATGGGATGTTCTGCACTCACCATGGAAACCAATGGAATGTTCTGCACTCACCATGGAGACTAATGGAATGTTCTGCAGTCACCATGGAAACCAATGGAATGTTCTGCACTCACCATAGAGACTAATAGAATGTTCTGCATTCACCATGGAAACCAGTGGAATGTTCTGCACTCACCATGGAGACTAATAGAATGTTCTGCACCCACCATGGAGACTAATGGAATGTTCTGCCCTCACCATGGAGACTAATGGAATGTTCTGCAGTCACCATGGAGACTAATGGAATGTTCTGCACTCACCATGGAGACTAATGGAATGTTCTGCACTTACCATGGAGACTAATGGAATGTTCCGCAATCACCATGGAGACCAGTGGAATGTACCTGCTGATTACATCACTTTTAGAACTTTACCCCAGAAATTCCCTTTATCCAGAAGCTTTGATATGTTGTTATATATATACACACCTTATAATCCATCCTGTTTATCTCTCTCTGTGAGACGGTAGGATTACTCTCTAATTAATCTTTTCGAGGACATCCTGCTCCTGGGTGGCATTTAACAGATCACATGCTTTATATAACTGCAGACTCCCTTGGTGGCCAGTGTGAAGAGTCCTCTCATTACCATGCTAAACTGAGTCCATTCACATGATGAACTATACAGCGCTGTCTGAGAAGGTGCAATGGATCTGTTAGTCGATACTGAGTTGCTATACACCTCTTAATGGAAAGTCAGTAATGAATTCAGCTCCATTAGTAAGTCCTGCCGACTGATCGCCAAGAAGACAAGTTTCAATACTATTTCCCTCTGTTAACAGTGTTGTATTTAGGTTTCATGCTGTGCGAGGCCTGACTAAGCTCTGCCACCCCTTCCTCAAGTGACATATCGGCTACACCAGACTGCTGCCACATCTCTGCCCACAGTGCCAGACTACCACAACATCTCTGCCCACAGTGCCAGATAGTCCCCACATCTCTGTCCACAGTGCCAGACTACCACAACATCTCTGTCCACAGTGCCAGATAGTCCCCACATCTCTGTCCACAGTGCCAGACTACCACATCTCTGTCCACAGTGCCAGATAGTCCCCACATCTCTGTCCACAGTTCCAGATAGTCCCCACATCTCTGTCCACAGTGCCAGATAGTCCCCACATCTCTGTCCACAGTGCCAGACTACCACAACATCTCTGCCCACAGTACCAGATAGTCCCCACATCTCTGTCCACAGTGCCAGACTACCACAACATCTCTGCCCACAGTACCAGATAGTCCCCACATCTCTGTCCACAGTGCCAGATAGTCCCCACATCTCTGTCCACAGTGTCAGATTGTCCCCACATCTCTGCCCACAGTGCCAGATAGTCCCCACATCTCTGTCCACAGTGTCAGATTGTCCACACATCTCTGTCCACAGTGCCAGATTGTCCCCACAGTTCCAGACTGCTGACACATACCTGTCCACTACACCATATTGCTCCCTGGTGATGTAGCGGGGGCAGTCTGGAATGGATGTCTGTGCTGGCAGCACAAGGCAGTGAGGGAGGATGCACCACCAGCATTGGTAGCACTGGTTTTTCTGCTTCCCTCTTCAGTCTCCTGATGACACCCCCACCCCCCACCCCAATACTGCATTACTGGATTACTGCAATACTGCATTACTGGATTACTGCAATACTGCATTACTGGATTACTGGATTACTGCATTACTGGATTACTGCATTACTGCATTACTGGATTACTGCATTACTGGATTACTGGATTACTGCATTACTGCATTACTGGATTACTGCATTACTGGATTACTGCATTACTGCAATACTGCATTACTGCAATACTGCATTACTGGATTACTGCAATACTGCATTACTGGATTACTGCAATACTGCATTACTGGATTACTGCATTACTGCATTACTGGATTACTGCATTACTGCATTACTGGATTACTGCAATACTGCATTACTGGATTACTGCAATACTGCATTACTGGATTACTGGATTACTGCATTACTGGATTACAGCATTACTGGATTACTGCAATACTGCATTACTGCATTACTGCAATACTGCATTACTGCAATACTGCATTACTGGATTACTGCAATACTGCATTACTGGATTACTGCAATACTGCATTACTGGATTACTGCAATACTGCATTACTGGATTAATGCAATACTGCATTACTGGATTACTGCAATACTGCATTACTGGATTACTGCAATACTGCATTACTGGATTACTGCAATACTGCATTACTGGATTACTGCAATACTACATTACTGGATTACTGCAATACTGCATTACTGGATTACTGCAATACTGCATTACTGGATTACTGCAATACTGCATTACTGGATTACTGCAATACTGCATTACTGGATTAATGCAATACTGCATTACTGGATTACTAAAATACTGCATTACTGCATTACTGAAATATAAAATAACAGAAGTTACAGAATCTTCTAATACCTTTTTTATTGGACTAACAGCCTTCTGAATGGATGAACTTTCGGGAATCCCCCCTTTATCAAGTCATAAGCATTTCTGACCCACAAATAAAACACATGGGTTAAATCTCACAAATACATGTTCTGATAAAGGGGAGAAAGGAAGAAATTTAGTCCATAAACAGGAACCTTGGGTGGTTTCCAAATAGTTATTGTGTGGAGGCTGTGTAACCATGCCCAGGCACTGACAAGGGAACCGCAAATACCAGACACATTCTCCAACTCACCTGTCTTTGCAGTTCGGCTGTTAATGCCTGATTTTCACAGTTCATTTTTCGTGAATAGCAGCACTGCAATTAACGATGCCCTGCAAGGGGACCCCCCATCCCCCCCCCCCCATTCCTCCCCCGCCCCCTTCGCTGGGTGATAGAGAGATGACTCTATATACAGTTTGCTTCCACTGTCTGTGAGGATATAGGACTATCACAAATCACTGAGATTTATTTTGTTTTATATCTTGAAAGTGATAATGTATCATTTTTACATGATCAGTAAACTAAAAAAAAAAAGGGAAAAATGGGAAAAAAAACTATTAAAAAGACAAAAGATGATAATTTCTATGTGATATTGGATCATCCCTACGTGTGGGGGGGAGGGGGGGTATCCTCAGAGTGGATACGATAATGGGATCTGTCACCTAAACATTGAGTATACTGTAAATATAGAGAATAAACCACAATGTAAAATAATATATGTACATTGTGTCAGCAGAACTGCGGCAAATACATAAACTGAAATATATTGGAAACGTGTTGTGCAAATGAACTAATGTTCAATGGAAAAGATGTAATTTTAAGGGCCAATTAGTTTTACCTCTGCCTCCCTTTACCCCCCAATCAGATATAAACTGAACAAATAATACTTCTATTCCATATTACTTCACAGTGAAGCCAAATACTGGCTCCCCGAAGCCTTGTTTGTTACAATTACACCCATGAATGGATTCCTACAAATACTCACTGTTCCTTATACATCGGAGACCAGTTGGTTGTCAGACACTGAGAAAGACTAACATGACACACAGAATAAGGAGCCTGTTTGCCGGTAACTAGTGCATGTCAGCTACATGATTAACCCCTTCAGTGCCACGGGCAAGCACAAGGCCTTCGTTTTAGATTCTGGCAAAGAAGTTTAAAATACAACTAATGGCTTTATTCTTCACAGGAAGCAAGGGTTAATAATAGTGTGTCCCCCTTCTCCCAGGTAAACCAGTATCTTTAGAGGCAGAGCCGGTTAGGAGGCCTGGGAGCGCTAATCAGAGTGGGGGTCTGTCCTGCTCATCTGATTGGGGTCTGAGAGAGACTCTCGTTTTTACATGGGTTCAGCAGAGGCAACATAGGGTCTGCGCTGGCAGAGAGAGAAAAAGGAGAAACTGGCCTGGATCTTAAAAAGAACCTGCAGTTTATGCTTGTAATAGTGGCAGTGAAATGTTCACCTTTCCTTCTATATTAGATTTATATTTTCTATTATAAGTATATTTTATATTATAAGTGCATTTTTTATTAGAAGTGTATTTTATATTAGGAGTATTGTACAGAGTGCAGGTGAGACCTCACTTGGAATATTGTACAGAGCACTGGGCAAAGATTTAAAAGTAATATCAGGAAGTATTACTTTACTGAGAGGGTAGTGGATGCATGGAATAGTCTTCCAGTAGAAGTGGTAGAGGTTAATACAGTGAAGGAGTTTGAGCATGCATGGGATAGGTATAAGGCTATTCTAGATATAAGATAAGGCCAGGGACTAATGGAAGTATTACTTTACTGAGAGGGTAGTGGATACATGGAATAGTCTTCCAGTAGAAGTGGTAGAGGTTAATACAGTGAAGGAGTTTAAGCATGCATGGGATAGGTATAAGGCTATCCTAGATATAAGATAAGGCCAGGGACTAATGAAAGTATTACTTTACTGAGAGGGTAGTGGATGCATGGAATAGTCTTCCAGTAGAAGTGATAGAGGTTAATACAGTGAAGGAGTTTAAGCATGCGTGGGATAGGTATAAGGCTATCCTAGATATAAGATAAGGCCAGGGACTAATGAAAGTATTACTTTACTGAGAGGGTAGTGGATGCATGGAATAGTCTTCCAGTAGAAGTGGTAGAGGTTAATACAGTGAAGGAGTTTAAGCATGCGTGGGATAGGTATAAGGCTATCCTAGGTATAAGATAAGGTCAGGGACTAATGAAAGTATTACTTTACTGAGAGGGTATTGGATGTATGGAATAGTCTTCCAGTAGAAGTGGTAGAGGTTAATACAGTGAAGGAGTTTAATAATGCGTGGGATAGGTGTAAGGCTTTCCTAGATATAAGATAAGGCCAGGGACTAATGAAAGTATTACATTACTGAGAGGGTAGTGGATGTATGGAATAGTCTTCCAGTAGAAGTGGTAGAGGTTAATACAGTGAAGGAGTTTAAGCATGCATGGGATAGGTATAAGGCTATCCTAGATATAAGATAAGGCCAGGGACTAATGAAAGTATTACATTACTGAGAGGGTAGTGGATGTATGGAATAGTCTTCCAGAAGAAGTGGTAGAGGTTAATACAGTGAAGGAGTTTAAGCATGCATGGGATAGGTATAAGGCTATCCTAGATATAAGATAAGGTCAGGGACTAATGAAAGTATTACATTACTGAGAGGGTAGTGGATGCATCGAATAGTCTTCCAGTAGAAGTGGTAGAGGTTAATACAATGAAGGAGTTTAAGCATGCATGGGATAGGTATAAGACTATCCTAGATATAAGATAAGGTCAGGGACTAATGAAAGTATTACATTACTGAGAGGGTAGTGGATGTATGGAATAGTCTTCCAGTAGAAGTGGTAGAGGTTAATACAGTGAAGGAGTTTAAGCATGCATGGGATAGGTATAAGGCTATCCTAGATATAAGATAAGGCCAGGGACTAATGAAAGTATTACATTACTGAGAGGGTAGTGGATGTATGGAATAGTCTTCCAGTAGACGTGGTAGAGGTTAATACAGTGAAGGAGTTTAAGCATGCATGGGATAGGTATAAGACTATCCTAGATATAAGATAGGACTAGTAAAAGTATGTAGAAAATTGGGCAGACTTGATGGACCGAATGGTTCTTATCTGCCGATACATTCTGTGTTTCTATATTTAGGCACACATATCAGTACCTCCACTGGTAGAAGAAACAATTCTCCAATGCAGCTGAAAAAGAGAAAGTCTTCAACAAAGTCTCGATTCCCTCTGTATTGAGTAGAGCCTTATATATAAGAGTTTGCCTGCAATTGTGCTAACACATTGTATAGATGTTGTTTATTTCCATCCTGTATAAATATTTCCCAGGTGATGGAATCTCTCTAACATGCTTCTAATGCTGATGAAACAGAGATCCATTTTCCCAGCTAATCGGATCTAACTGTGAGATGACACAATTACTGTAATTACAGAGAAACCACAGATTGCAAACTCCCAGAGTTTGGATCAACTTTTCAATGGTCTATTTCTGTGTGATCTGCAGCGTCTGTCTCTCCGGCAGGGGTGCACTGCGAGCAGTGTGAGATAAACATGTTCAAGGTAGATTTAATTAAAGGCCGTTGATACTGCAAATAACAAAGTCAAGAAAATGGAAAAGTAAAGCTGCCCTGCTAGTAACAAAAAAAAAAGAAGTTTTACCAAGAAAAAAAGCATCTGTAATAACACAACACATGGAATTTATTTATTACAAACACTGGTCCATGTGGCTCTCTTTGACAAAAACATTGAACTTCACAACAACAACAAAATCTCCCAGAATCCGTTTGGATTCTTCGGTGATACCGGAGATTAATTCATGTCTCAAGGGTGCCAGGTTATTAAGGGTTTTCTTGCAAAATCCTCCGAGTTGTAGGTCTCGCTGGATGGATCCAAAGGAACAGTTGCATCTCTCGCCCCTTTTTGTATCCTTTGTGTGCTCCATCCATGATTTTCTGTGCTATTGCCTGTAAATAACACGGTGGTACCTGTGCTTTACTATCAACAAGATTTCAGTTTTTTGTTTGGACCAAATGGAAACTTTCATTTTTCAATGAAATGTAACCCAGGAAAAAAAAAATCTCACAAAGACAGAATGTTACTGATCCCGTCTTGGGGTGTAGCCAAATCCAATAGACAACTGTGTAACGCAAATAGTGGGGGCGTCTGATAAAGTACTAATGAACTATACAAGGTCCAACACGAAGAACAGCAGCTTGGGGGCTATAACACAAGGCTAGACCAATTCATGCTAATAGGAAGAACCGATGGCAGGCACACCATGGATAATCTAAGCCCAGGGTGACATGGGTAGGACTATATTATAGACGGATTTTGTCCCTGTTAGTAGGATCTTCAATCCTTAAACAGCAGAAGATTAAATTAGATTAGACAAGTGTCTAACAACTGGTTAAGATGCCCCACTCCCTTTGCAATGACATAAATTACTATCACAGGGCCAAACTATAAAGTGTTTATTTGAAAGATTGCATCTAGTGTAGATATTTTAAATAGAAATGCTTTCATGAAAGAATAAAGCACTTGACTGAGCCACATAGCTCTTCAATGGGTTGGATATGTTTAGAATCTTGAGTAAGATTAAGGCCCATCCGACCCCACATTCTAAACAACATGTCCGCCCCCTGATAGAGCTCTACAGAGCAAAGATTCTAAACAACATGTCCACCCCCTGATAGAGATATACAGAGCAAAGATTCTAAACAACATGTCCACCCTCTGATAGAGCTTTACAGAGCAAAGATTCCAAACAACATGTCTGCCACCTGATAGAGCTGTACAGAGCAAAGATTCTAAACAACATGTCTGCCACCTGATAGAGCTATACAGAGCAAAGATTCTAAATATGTCCACCCCCTGATAGAGCTTTACAGAGCAAAGATTCTATACAACATGTCTGCCACCTGATAGAGCTGTACAGAGCAAAGATTCTAAACAACATGTCCGCCCCCTGATAGAGCTATACAGAGCAAAGATTCTAAACAACATGTCCGCCCCCTGATAGAGCTATACAGAGCAAAGATTCTAAACAACATGTCCACCCCCTGATAGAGCTATACAGATTAAAGATTCTAAACAACATGTCCGCCCCCGAAAGTACTATACTGAGCAAAGAAGGCCCAGTATGGTGCTTTATTTGTATTCTTTCATCAAAGCCTTTCTGTTTAAAATGTTATACTGCCATTTTCAATTAAACATAAGTAATTATTTTTGCCAACCGTTGTCCTGTAAGAGAGAAGACTTAAACTTTCCAAGCACCTTGCTTTGTGTTGAATCATAGTGGTTATTATGTATCCAGGTAAATGCTTCAATCATAATACAAAGTATGGGGTTGGTGTTTAAACAAAAGGGATTACACAATAAAAAAATAAAAAAAAATAGGAATTTAAAAGGCTTTCATAGGTGAGGAGAACTTGGCAAGCTTGGGAGAAAATGTTGTTTATTTTCATAGACCACAGAAAATAGGAATGTGAACCTTGGTATATTGCCAGCTCGGTGTGTAGGTAGATATTAACACAGCATGAAATTAGGTATCACTGAACTATGTTACAACAAGTGATCCTGAGTAATAAAAATAAATGAGAGTGAGAGGTGGAGTGAGTGGGGGACAAAGACTAATCAACTGGAATTTACATATTGCAAAGTTCTACTGCATGATTTCCATCTTCTAATGCAATCGAATCCTTAACTCAATATGTGTCTGCCTGACGTCCTTCCCAGCAGTCTGCTGGCACAAAGAGTCCACTTATACCGATTCCTGACGTACACAGGGATGTTCAACAAAACAATCAGGGTTCTGTACTAAGGTCAGTTGGGGAGCAAGGTTCTGAAAGTGGTTCATATCACTTGGAGATCTTTGTCACAAAATGCACTTATGTCCTTACTGATGTCACTTTACTGAGAAATGTATAATTTGGGTTGAAGAAGTTTGTTATACAATGTAACCCCCTAACAGTAAGGAAACCTTCTCTGTGTCTTCAGATGGCAGTCTATAATACAATGTAACCCCCTTATAGAAAGGAAACCTTCTCTGCGTCTTCAGATGGCAGTCTGTTATACAATGTAACCCCCTAACAGTAAAGAAACCTTCTCTGTGTCTTCAGATGGCAGTCTATTATACAATGTAACCCCCTAACAGTAAAGAAACCTTCTCTGTGTCTTCAGATGGCAGTCTATTATACAATGTAACCCCCTAACAGTAAGGAAACCTTCTCTGTGTCTTCAGATGGCAGTCTATTATACAATGTAACCCCCTAACAGTAAGGAAACCTTCTCTGTGTCTTCAGATGGAAGTCTATTATACAGTGTAACCCCCTAACAGTAAGAAAACCTTCTCTATGTCTTCAGATGGCAGTCTGTTATACAATGAAGCCCCCTAACAGTAAGGAAACCTTCTCTGTGTCTTCAGATGGCAGTGTGTTATACAATGTAACCCCCTAACAGTAAATAAACCTTCTCTGTGTCTTCAGATGGCAGTCTGTTATACAATGTAACCCCCTCACAGTAAGGAAACCTTCTCTGTGTCTTCAGATGGCAGTCTGTTATACAATGTAACCCCCTAACAGTAAGGAAACCTTCTCTGTGTCTTCAGATGGCAGTCTATTATACAATGTAACCCCCTAACAGTAAGGAAACCTTCTCTGTGTCTTCAGATGGCAGTCTGTTATACAATGTAACCCCCTAACAATAAAGAAACCTTCTCTGTGTCTTCAGATGGCCGTCTATTACACAATGTAACCCCCTAACAGAAAGGAAACCTTCTCTGTGTCTTCAGATGGCAGTCTGTTATACAATGTAACCCCCTAACAGTAAGGAAACCTTCTCTGTGTCTTCATATGACAGTCTATTATACAATGTAACCCCCTAACAATAAAGAAACCTTCTCTGTGTCTTCAGATAGCAGTCTATTATACAATGTAACCCCCTAACAGTAAGGAAACCTTCTCTGTGTCTTCAGATGGCAGTCTGTTATACAATGTAACCCCCTAACAATAAAGAAACCTTCTCTGTGTCTTCAGATGGCCGTCTATTACACAATGTAACCCCCTAACAGAAAGGAAACCTTCTCTGTGTCTTCAGATGGCAGTCTGTTATACAATGTAACCCCCTAACAGTAAGGAAACCTTCTCTGTGTCTTCATATGACAGTCTATTATACAATGTAACCCCCTAACAATAAAGAAACCTTCTCTGTGTCTTCAGATAGCAGTCTATTATACAATGTAACCCCCTAACAGTAAATAAACCTTCTCTGTGTGTTCAGATGGCAGTCTGTTATACAATGTAACCCCCTAACAGTAAATAAACCTTCTCTGTGTGTTCAGATGACAGTCTGTTATACAATGTAACCCCCTAACAGTAAGGAAACCTTCTCTATGTCTTCAGATGGCAGTCTATTATACAATGTAACCTCCTAACTGTAAAGAAACCTTCTCTGTGTCTTCAGATGGCAGTCTATTATACAATGTAACCCCCTAACAGTAAGGAAACCTTCTCTATGTCTTCAGATGGCCGTCTATTATACAATGTAACCCCCTAACAGTAAGGAAACCTTCTCTGTGTCTTCAGATGGCAGTCTGTTATACAATGTAACCCCCTAAGAGTAAAGATGTGTCTTCAGATGGCCGTCTATTATACAATGTAACCTCCTAACAGTAAAAAAACCTTCTCTGTGTCTTCAAATGGCAGTTTATTATACAATGTAACCCCCTAACAGTAAGGAAACCTTCTCTATCTCTTCAGATGGCAGTATATTATACAATGTAACCCCCTAACAGTAAGGAAACCTTCTCTATCTCTTCAGATGGCAGTCTATTATACAATGTAACCCCCTAACAGTAAGGAAACCTTCTCTATGTCTTCAGATGGCAGTCTGTTATACAATGTAACCCCCTAACAGTAAAGAAACATTCTCTATGTTGTCAGATGGCAGTTGTCCTAATGGATGTCCCATGTGTTGCTTGAAAGGTATGATATATGAAGAGACCTCCAAAAAAATATTTTTGAAAAGATCTAACCTACTGGTAAAGGTTTATCATATCCAGACGAGGATGTATTTTCTCCAGAGTAAACCACATGTAACCAGTTTTTAATATCTGTACAGCATAATTAGATGTGCCAGGTATTAGCAAGGTATTAAATCCCAGGCCCTCATTGGCCAGATTTGGACAGTCCTGCTCAAGATGCACAGCTTTATATTTATCATACTGATCCAGCAGTAACTCAAGTGATGGATAATGAACCAATTACTTTAATATACAGGTCCCTTGCCAGCTCTTTCTGACTCTGCCTGGATAGATTCGGAATCAGATGTCAGAGCTAAAACAATATTTGTAGCTTGTACAAGTGTTTTTAACATGCTTGAGTGTTTATACATTTTTGGAGTTTATTAAATGGGACTTTCAGACAGACACTCTGCTGGCTCATTGTTCAGCTCTGTTTTTATTTTGCAAAGTACCTACTTCATCCCTAATGCACAGCATCATATTACATGTGAGCTGCTGGGCCCGGTCCTCTGGCACCTGTAGGGCTCTTGTCTGCAAGGTTCAATCTGTGCTTCTCAGGCAGGGAAGAGGATCTCTGAGCACTAGAATCAAACATGTGGTTTTTGTTAGAATGAAAAACAGGTGAAACTGGGAAATTTCGTGTTTTTTTTTTGCTGTCTTGGTAAATAATTTAAGCATGCTTGACAAATGTGGGTGGAGTTGATTTATTTGGTCAGTCTACCCAGTTTGTGTCCAAATAACATTTAAAAAAAAAAAAAAAAATCATAGGTTTTTGAAAGCACAGCATTTTATTTAAAATTGTTAGTTACAGTTGCATGATCTTTACACATGCCTGCTTCGCTAGTGCAAGAATAAATAGTCCCTCTACTGTGCTATCCTTTATTCACTTGCGTTTAATTACTATTCCACTGGTAGCTTGTCACTCAGCATTTTGAAGCGTTCATGCCCATTTAGGTCTATTCACCGAAACTTGACAATTAATCTTCCTCTAGACCGCTATAAACCAGACCTCCCGTTATCTCCATCTCCACCTCAAAAAATGACATTCCCTAAACCTTTTTCTTGATGCTGAGATGGGGTAAAAATGGTTGAGATGTGGTAAGGGTGGTTGAGATGTGGTAAGGGTTGTTGAGATGTGGTGAAGGTGGATGAGATATGGTGAAGGTGGTTGAGATGTGGTGAAGGTGGTTGAGATGTGGTGAAGGTGGATGAGATGTGGTGAAGGTGGTTGAGGTGTGGTGAAGGTGGATGAGATGTGGTGAAGGTGGTTTAGGTGTGGTGAAGGTGGATGAGATGTGGTGAAGGTGGATGAGATGTGGCGAAGGTGGTTGAGATGTGGCGAAGGTGGTTGAGATGTGGTGAAGGTGGTTGAGATGTGGTGAAGGTGGATGAGATGTGGTGAAGGTGGTTGAGGTGTGGTGAAGGTGGATGAGATGTGGTGAAGGTGGATGAGATGTGGCGAAGGTGGTTGAGATGTGGTGAAGGTGGATGAGATGTGGCGAAGGTGGCTGAGATGTGGTGAAGGTGGATGAGATGTGGCGAAGGTGGCTGAGATGTGGTGAAGGTGGATGAGATGTGGTGAAGGTGGATGAGATGTGGTGAAGGTGGTTGAGATGTGGTGAAGGTGGTTGAGGTGTGGTGAAGGTGGTTGAGATGTGGTGAAGGTGGATGAGATGTGGTGAAGGTGGTTGAGATGTGGTGAAGTTGGTTGAGGTGTGGTGAAGGTGGTTGAGGTGTGGTGAAGGTGGTTGAGGTGTGGTGAAGGTGGTTGAGGTGTGGTGAAGGTGGTTGAGGTGTGGTGAAGGTGGTTGAGATGTGGTGAAGGTGGTTGAGATGTGGTAAAGGTGGTTGAGGTGTGGTGAAGGTGGTTGAGGTGTGGTGAAGGTGGTTGAGGTGTGGTAAAGGTGGATGAGATGTGGTGAAGGTGGTTGAGGTGTGGTGAAGGTGGTTGAGGTGTGGTGAAGGTGGTTGAGGTGTGGTGAAGGTGGTTGAGGTGTGGTGAAGGTGGTTGAGGTGTGGTGAAGGTGGTTGAGATGTGGTGAAGGTGGTTGAGATGTGGTGAAGGTGGTTGAGATGTGGTGAAGGTGGTTGAGGTGTGGTGAAGGTGTTTGAGATGTGGTGAAGGTGGTTGAGGTGTGGTGAAGGTGGTTGAGGTGTGGTGAAGGTGGATGAGATGGCAGGCCTATGTTCCTAACTCTCCTCCATATTGGGTTAATCAAAAGGCATAGCAAATCTAATAACTGTACTTAATGGATTCCAAGGTATCCCATTCCTGAATCTGTGCAGGAAGGTCAGTTATAACAATCCATGGTGGGTTCACAAGAAGCGGACTCTGTTATGCCAGAGAAGGTGCATCATCTTTTCCCAGCAGAGAGCCAGGGAAAGGGATGCTTAGGATGAAGTGTTGTTCTAACCCTGCTGTTTGTGTATAACATACCAGTTAGAAATGATGTTTAAATGTGTCACAGTTTAAAAACAATCCCACAGCTCTGTGAGAATGTGCAGCTAAAATGCTCATGTGGAAGACAGAGAAGTGATAATTGTTTCACACGTCGGTACTAAAGTGTTGCTTGCTGGTGTAGCCAGTTCTGCATGTATCCGGTGACTGGTCCGAAAGCAGACCCAGGGCTTCCTATCAGCAGTCAATATATATTTTTAACAATCTAAAACATGAGCAAGTATTTTACAAGACAACAATGGCAAGGCCACATACGTCATTGTATCCCTGTCAATTGGTGGATGTTGTTGTCACATGATGATTAGAGACCTGCTGCTGTGAATATGGCCAGTGGTAGTTGTTGATCTCACAAGGTGATAAGTTGTTGGATGTTGCTGTCACATATTGGTAAGAAACTTGTTGTTTGCAACATGGCAGTTGTTGGATGTTGCTGTCACATATTGGTAAGTGACTTGCTGCTTGAACATGGCAGTTGGTGGATGTTGCTGTCACATATTGGTAAGAAACTTCTTGTTTGGAACATGGCAGTTGGTGGATGTTGCTGTTACATATTGGTAAGTAACTTGTTTTTTGCAACATGGCAGTTGTTGGATGTTGCTGTTACATATTGGTAAGTAACATGTTGTTTGGAACATGGCAGTTGTTGGATGTTGCTGTCACATATTGGCAAGTGACTTGCTGCTTGGAACATGGAAGTTGATGGATGTTGCCATCATATGGTGGTAATTGGTCTTACCAGAACAAGCAGATGACATCAGATGATTCCATATTTTCCATTATAAAAGGCAGGTGTTTGACGTGCTCATCAATGTCCCTATTTTGGAAGCCGATATGTATTACGAATGGGATGACAGGTGTAATATCATCATTATAGACACTCCGCAGAGTGATATATGGAATGGGATCGGGGAGAGCTGACATTATATTGGGGAGGGATGGTAATAGCATTGTATTATACTCTGCATTCATGCCTTTGTAACCTGCTGAGATTCTTCGATCCTATCCTCTGGATGGAGATACTCATAAATCAGCTGTAGGATCAATGCTGGGAGCTAATCGCAGCCTCTCCTGCCCCCTCTCTATCCTCATCCACTCGGCTCCTTGAAGTCTGTCCTGGTTTTTTCAATCTTTACTCTTACTTTGCATCTTATCTAACATGCACGGTTCTTGTCTCGCTCACCACCAGGGATAGGGGAGACCGGTGTCCGTAGCAGGGTCTGTGAAGATCCATAGAACATTATTACATTGTACACCATGAGCAATGCGGGTGCTGGTGCCTGCTTGTCACCAGCTCCACAGACAGCATCCTGCAAACCCAGCCTCAGGTAGTGCCAAAGAATGCCAGGCTCCCTCCAGGACCCCCAGCTACTGCTGAGACAAGGGTGAGCACTGAGATGCAGTGGGGGATTGTACAGTTTAGGGTAGTAGTAATGTTATGGGCACTCGCAGAAATGACAGACTTTGTTTCCCCCCTTCTTCCACCTTGTTACTTACAGTGGAAAATGTTGTTGCTTCAACTGTGCTCTGTTATCAAATTGGTTTCACGCCCAGCTTCTCAAGTAAGATGTTTAGACTATAGACGCCATTTTGTCCTCCTAGGCCAGGACATGGGCCTCATTATTATGCCATGGCCTTGTCTGTTTGCCAAGAAATCAAGACATAAGGTTAATTAATATTTTCTTGATTGACCGAGATTTACCCCAAAGTAAACCATAGTTACCTGTTTTAATGTGTCATTTGGTATTCTTACTGCCCATAAATGACCGGAAGTAAGGTTATCTATAATCTATATAAACACCAATTATTAGTGGACACAGAATGGGGAGACTATGTTGATGCGACAGCAACAAGAATGAGAGATTAACCTGTAAACCTCCAGGATCGTATGTGATTTTATTTTACTTATTGCAAGCATTTACATTTAACTTTATTTACTCTGCTTTTATTAGGGATTTTAAGCTGTTTTTATACATTGTCTATATTTATTGCATATGTCAATAAAATATTTTAAAAGACAAAAGGTTATTGCTTCCAACTCACTATTTTTTATTGTATTCTCAATTATTTATCAATTTAAATAGAGAAACCTGCTGATCTATATAATATTGTTGTTAAAATATATCTGTATGGTTAGCCCTGCTAAAAAAAAAATATAAAAAAATGATCATGTAGGGGCTGAGAGTGTACAGACCCAACGCGTTCCACCCCATCAACCAAGCACAACACTTGGTAGGTACAATAATTATATTCAGGTGGAAATAATTGACACTAGGTATTTTCATATTGTTTAATTGCCTGTATTCCATACTGTGATATTGGAATAATTGTTACCCAGCAGTGTATAGAACAGATTTAATGTAGCAAGAGCTATTTGACATTATCTAAATCAATCAGTGTGTTAAATCGTCCTCCAAGAGGTGGCATGTCAGCGTGCCCAAAAAAGTACTGGTGTGTGGTGTTGACAAAATCAAATTAATTGTAGCTGGAGATTTATATACACAGCTTTTAGATCCTAGTGATTCTGTAATTCATTGAATAAAATGATTGCAGTAAAGAGATGTGTTTTTCTCTTTTCCCCCCAGCTTTTCTAGGCCGGGAGAATAAAATTATTTGTGTGTACATTAGAGGGCTCTTTATGGCCATTCCACCTAGTTTATTATTTGTGTGTTGCACATGCATTTATTTAATGATTGTGAAATGCACATACTTTAAAATAATTTACACTTCTCCTAAAGCTTTACATTGAAAGTCATTTCTCCGGGGCTTCTTAATTCAGTGACATTCCAATAAGGAATAGCTGTGAGGACTGTTACTATAGCAACAACTCTATTTCACTTCATTTGCAGATTTTAGGCTATTTTATCAGAATTGATATGACAGGTTTTTCTTTCTTTACATTTAAAACATAAAAAAAAAATGTTTAGACACAGCTTGGGAATTATTTTACAGGGTTTATTATATTAGAATAAACTTAAAACATACTTGGACTTAATTATAAGCCAAGGGCGAACTAGGGGTGACTAGGCGTAACACACAGGCACAGTTATTCCAGTAAGAGAGACAGCTGGCTACATGAAGCTGTACATAATGCTATATATCAACAGGTTTACAGATACATTAATTCCAATCAATGGCAAATGCACCATCGGTGGGGCAGACGTCATAGAAACAAAGAATTTCTGACCATTTGTTTACACCAAATGATGCTTAGGGGACGGTGCACACTGGACCATTGATCTGCGGTATATTGCTTCTGTATTACGGTGTCATAGAGCGCTAGAAGGGAGAGACAGATTACTTCACTGTCCTGGTAACTGCGGTTCTGCACCCATAAAACCTTGTGCCTTCATACGGATGCTCCATCTTTGCATCAAGATATTTCCTTTCATCCAGAGAAACACAGAGCATAGGTCATTTCTGTTAATATTTCACACAGTAAAGCCCAGGACGGGCTTAATGAGCTATACATCTGCCTTGTCTATGGAGTGAATACATTAGGATTTGTGTTGATAAATCAAGGTGCATCCTGGCCATTGAACAAGTAATCTGTCAGAAAAAGATACTCCATCCTTAGCCCACAAAACCCCACCAGCACCTTCAACACGTTGGTGGGCGTCTCTGCTCGAGGGGTCACACTGGTAGATATTGTTTACTGGGTGATCTACTGAATAAAAAGCAAGACCAATGGCAAATAGATCTACTGCTCAACCCCCGGTTCCTGGTCCTCTAGTTATCTATTGATCAACCCCTGGTTCCTGGTCCTCTAGTTATCTATTGATCAACCCCCGGTTCCTGGTCCTCTAGTTATCTATTGATCAACCCCCGGTTCCTGGTCCTCTAGTTATCTATTGATCAACCCCCGGTTCCTGGTCCTCTAGTTATCTATTGACCAACCCCCGGTTCCTGGTCCTCTAGTTATCTATTGATCAACCCCCGGTTCCTGGTCCTCTAGTTATCTATTGATCAACCCCCGGTTCCTGGTCCTCTAGTTATCTATTGATCAACCCCCGGTTCCTGGTCCTCTAGTTATCTATTGATCAACCCCCGGTTCCTGGTCCTGTAGTTATCTATTGATCAACCCCCGGTTCCTGGTCCTGTAGTTATCTATTGATCAACCCCCGGTTCCTGGTCCTCTAGTTATCTATTGATCAACCCCCGGTTCCTGGTCCTCTAGTTATCTATTGACCAACCCCCGGTTCCTGGTCCTCTAGTTATCTATTGATCAACCCCCGGTTCCTGGTCCTCTAGTTATCTATTGATCAACCCCCGGTTCCTGGTCCTCTAGTTATCTATTGATCAACCCCCGGTTCCTGGTCCTCTAGTTATCTATTGATCAACCCCCGGTTCCTGGTCCTGTAGTTATCTATTGATCAACCCCCGGTTCCTGGTCCTGTAGTTATCTATTGATCAACCCCCGGTTCCTGGTCCTGTAGTTATCTATTGATCAACCCCCGGTTCCTGGTCCTCTAGTTATCTATTGATCAACCCCCGGTTCCTGGTCCTCTTGTCAGGGAAACCTTTGTGGGGAGTCCTTTAGGAAGAGATGTTTTGTCAGGGCTTACCTTTGTTGGGAGTCTTTTAGGCAGAGATGTATGCTCACCCTTGCAAACAAACACAGACCAGGGTGACCAGGTAAGAAGCCACGTGGCCTGTGAGTTTGTGCACGGGGGCTGGTCAGGATATCCAGGTAAAGTTGCAGACAAGGACAAGAGCAAAAGAATCTTCGTGGGAAAGCCAGAGGTCAGAGGATGCCAGAATTCAGAATAAACGGGTAACAAATCCAAGGTCAAAAGCCGAAAATGATTAGGAACACTGGAAGTCAAAAATCACAGGAACCAAACAAGGAATCCAGAGTCAATGAACTGACACTGCCCTTAGGGAGAGGCAGTGTCTTATACCTTGTTAATTAGGTATGTGATTCAGCTGGAGAGTTACTGACAGGTCTGAGCCTTTGGTGAAGTCCAGCCCCCTAGTGCTGCAGGCAATACAAACAAACAGGAGTATTTCAAAGTTCTGAAATGGCTCAGAGGCAAAATAGCAGGATACAGTCCAGAAGAACCACAGTTCAAATCCCCTGCTGGGCGCATCTGGGGCGACCACGTCTGGCAGTCTGGATGGCATGGCGGCGATCCTGACAGTACCTCCCCCTTAAGAACGCACTCCGGGCGTAACTAGGTTCTTCTTCATCGCTTTCAAGATCAGGAGAACTGTCCTCCTCCAAGAGATCACCTGGAAACAAAGCACCCATTGTAGCCCTGGCTCCAGATGCTCCCACAGCAGATGCATTTCGCTCTTTCAATGCTTTCTCAAACATTTCCAGTTCTGTCTTGCACACTACTGTGCCATTTGAGGCATAAGTGCAATAATCTGGTAGAACTTCTTTGGCTGGACATGAAGTGGTGATGGTGCTTGCTTGAACAGTATTCTTTTTAGGTAGAGGTACAGATGTTTCTGGAGCAGGAGGTAGAGATTGTTCAGGGGTGCTGGTAGCTGATTCTAGCCGAACACAGGTTGCATTAAATACCGTGGTCTGAGTACTCTCGTGTGTCACGGAGCGTGGACCAAATTGACAGTGAGTTTGGAGTTTCTCAGGCAGAGGCGTAGACTTGGCCGGATGGGTAAGCATAATCCCAGCTTGAACGGTTTCTGGACGATGTGGGCGAATTGGGCATAGTGAGATCCAGTGCCCTCTTTCACCACAGTAAAAGCAAAGGCCATAGTTTCTTCGCCGGTCTCTTTCTTCACAAGTCCCCTTGAGCTGGACCAATCCTATTTCCATAGGTTCATCTGAGTCACGAGGAAGGTAGGGTTGCTCTGAGACCTCCCTAGGAACAGGAGCATAAGGAGGCAGTACGGGGTTGTGGTATTGATACAGGTTCCCTTTGTTTCTGGGAATCTGGGATCCTCTGGGACGTGGTGTTGTTTTAGGCACAGCGGTCTTGCTAGGAGTCTTGCACTGTGCTTCCATGGCAGTCATGAAAGTATCCCATCCAGCAAGGACAGGACTCTGTGACTGCAACATTTCGTGTGCCCATTGTTTAATTTTTCCAGACAATAGATTAATAGCTGCTTGGACCCTTATGAAGTCATTAGCATAAGTCCGAGGTTTCAGGGAAAACACCAATTCACAATCCACTTTAAAGCATAAGAATGAAGCACTGTTACCATCAAATCTCTCCGGCATAATTGTAAACGGTTCAGGATAAACAGGTTCCAGGGCTGGGCGTACTGTGCCTTTAAGAAAACAAACTTCTCTCTGCAGCTCCAATACCGTCTGGGCCAGGCTGGATACTTGCTGGGTTAAGCAATTGAGACATCTCTGCAGACTCCATTTTTTAGGTCAGTTCATTTGTCAGGGAAACCTTTGTGGGGAGTGCTTTAGGGAGAGATGTGTTGTCAGGGCTTACCTTTGTTGGGAGTCCTTTAGGCAGAGATGTATGCTCACCCTTGCAAACAAACACAGACCAGGGTGACCAGGTAAGAAGCCACGTGGCCTGTGAGTTTGTGCACGGGGGCTGGTCAGGATATCCAGGTAAAGTTACAGACAAGGACAAGAGCAAAAGAATCTTCGTGGGAAAGCCAGAGGTCAGAGGATGCCAGAATTCAGAATAAACGGGTAACAAATCCAAGGTCAAAAGCCGAAAATGATTAGGAATACTGGAAGTCAAAATCACAGGAACCAAACAAGGAATCCAGAGTCAATGAACTGACACTGCCCTTAGGGAGGGGCAGTGTCTTATACCTTGTTAATTAGGTATGTGATTCAGCTGGAGAGTTACTGACAGGTCTGAGCCTTTGGTGAAGTCCAGCCCCCTAGTGCTGCAGGCAATACAAACAAACAGGAGTATTTCAAAGTTCTGAAATGGCTCAGAGGCAAAATAGCAGGATACAGTCCAGAAGAACCACAGTTCAAATCCCCTGCTGGGTGCATCTGGGGCGACCACGTCTGGCAGTCTGGATGGCATGGCGGCGATCCTGACACCTCTAGTTATCTATTGATCAACCCCCGGTTCCTGGTCCTCTAGTTATCTATTGATCAACCCGCGGTTCCTGGTCCTCTAGTTATCTATTGATCAACCCCCGGTTCCTGGTCCTCTAGTTATCTATTGATCAACCCCCGGTTCCTGGTCCTCTAGTTATCTATTGATCAACCCCCGGTTCCTGGTCCTCTAGTTATCTATTGATCAACCCCCGGTTCCTGGTCCTCTAGTTATCTATTGATCAACCCCCGGTTCCTGGTCCTCTAGTTATCTATTGATCAACCCCCGGTTCCTGGTCCTCTAGTTATCTATTGATCAACCCCCGGTTCCTGGTCCTGTAGTTATCTATTGATCAACCCCCGGTTCCTGGTCCTCTAGTTATCTATTGACCAACCCCTGGTTCCTGGTCCTCTAGTTATCTATTGACCAACCCCTGATTCCTTGTCCTCTAGTTATCTATTGATCAACCCCCGGTTCCTGGTCCTCTAGTTATCTATTGATCAACCCCTGGTTCCTGGTCCTCTAGTTATCTATTGATCAACCCCCGGTTCCTGGTCCTCTAGTTATCTATTGATCAACCCCCGATTCCTGGTCCTCTAGTTATCTATTGATCAACCCCCGGTTCCTGGTCCTCTAGTTATCTATTGATCAACCCCCGGTTCCTGGTCCTCTAGTTATCTATTGATCAACCCCTGGTTCCTGGTCCTCTAGTTATCTATTGACCAACCCCTGGTTCCTGGTCCTCAAGTTATCTATTGATCAACCCCTGGTTCCTTGTCCTCTAGTTATCTATTGACCAACCCCTGGTTCCTGGTCCTCTAGTTATCTATTGACCAACCCCTGGTTCCTGGTCCTCTAGTTATCTATTGATCAACCCCCGGTTCCTGGTCCTCTAGTTATCTATTGACCAACCCCTGATTCCTTGTCCTCTAGTTATCTATTGATCAACCCCCGGTTCCTGGTCCTCTAGTTATCTATTGATCAACCGCCGGTTCCTGGTCCTCTAGTTATCTATTGATCAACCCCTGGTTCCTGGTCCTCTAGTTATCTATTGATCAACCCCCGGTTCCTGGTCCTCTAGTTATCTATTGATCAACCCCCGGTTCCTGGTCCTCTAGTTATCTATTGATCAACCCCCGGTTCCTGGTCCTGTAGTTATCTATTGATCAACCCCCGGTTCCTGGTCCTCTAGTTATCTATTGATCAACCCCCGGTTCCTGGTCCTCTAGTTATCTATTGATCAACCCCCGGTTCCTGGTCCTCTAGTTATCTATTGATCAACCCCCGGTTCCTGGTCCTGTAGTTATCTATTGATCAACCCCCGGTTCCTGGTCCTCTAGTTATCTATTGACCAACCCCTGGTTCCTGGTCCTCTAGTTATCTATTGACCAACCCCTGATTCCTTGTCCTCTAGTTATCTATTGATCAACCCCCGGTTCCTGGTCCTCTAGTTATCTATTGATCAACCCCTGGTTCCTGGTCCTCTAGTTATCTATTGATCAACCCCCGGTTCCTGGTCCTCTAGTTATCTATTGATCAACCCCCGATTCCTGGTGCTCTAGTTATCTATTGATCAACCCCCGGTTCCTGGTCCTCTAGTTATCTATTGATCAACCCCCGGTTCCTGGTCCTCTAGTTATCTATTGATCAACCCCTGGTTCCTGGTCCTCTAGTTATCTATTGACCAACCCCTGGTTCCTGGTCCTCAAGTTATCTATTGATCAACCCCTGGTTCCTTGTCCTCTAGTTATCTATTGACCAACCCCTGGTTCCTGGTCCTCTAGTTATCTATTGACCAACCCCTGGTTCCTGGTCCTCTAGTTATCTATTGATCAACCCCCGGTTCCTGGTCCTCTAGTTATCTATTGACCAACCCCTGATTCCTTGTCCTCTAGTTATCTATTGATCAACCCCCGGTTCCTGGTCCTCTAGTTATCTATTGATCAACCGCCGGTTCCTGGTCCACTAGTTATCTATTGATCAACCCCTGGTTCCTGGTCCTCTAGTTATCTATTGATCAACCCCCGGTTCCTGGTCCTCTAGTTATCTATTGATCAACCCCTGGTTCCTGGTCCTCTAGTTATCTATTGACCAACCCCTGGTTCCTGGTCCTCTAGTTATCTATTGACCAACCCCTGGTTCCTGGTCCTCTAGTTATCTATTGACCAACCCCTGGTTCCTGGTCCTCTAGTTATCTATTGATCAACCCCTGGTTCCTGGTCCTCTAGTTATCTATTGATCAACCCCCGGTTCCTGGTCCTCTAGTTATCTATTGATCAACCCCCGGTTCCTGGTCCTCTAGTTATCTATTGATCAACCCCTGGTTCCTGGTCCTCTAGTTATCTATTGACCAACCCCTGGTTCCTGGTCCTCTAGTTATCTATTGATCAACCCCTGGTTCCTGGTCCTCTAGTTATCTATTGACCAACCCCTGGTTCCTGGTCCTCTAGTTATCTATTGACCAACCCCTGGTTCCTGGTCCTCTAGTTATCTATTGATCAACCCCTGGTTCCTGGTCCTCTAGTTATCTATTGACCAACCCCTGGTTCCTGGTCCTCTAGTTATCTATTGACCAACCCCTGGTTCCTTGTCCTCTAGTTATCTATCTTCAACTCTATCCCTTTACAGATGCCTATCAAAGTGTTTTAGGATCTCTGTGCTATGAGACCCTTCACAAACAGATTGGGCAGCAGGGCCTTAGATAAAAAAAAAAATACAGTTTGGCAAATCTGCTTCCAATACGGCATATTTCTGTTCCTTCTCCAGTACAAGAGGTTTGCATTTGCCAAGAAAGAGCCACTCAAGGTGAAATGAATGGATCTGTGAAATGTATGGTTCACTAGGAGCTGTGGTCCCAAGACTGCAAAACTGATGTGCAATGTGGGGACGAAGGTTAAAGGAAGGAAACCCCACCAATCGCTGGAAAGATCATGTCCAAGAGCTTTATTCATGAAAAACAGTGAATCACAGGGAATGGAGAAGGGAACTGTGAACTTAGGACCAAAATAGCAGAGTTTCAAGCACAGCTGAATGGGAGACCCAACGCCGCTTCTTTGAGCTTAAGTTTGCAGTTCCCTTCAATGTCCTTTAATTCACTATTTCGTGAATAAAAAAGCCTATAGTGTAAAACATAAGCTCTCAGCTGTAGACTGAAATTATCAATGGCCAGCTGAGCTCTTCTATATATTCCTCTATACATTGTGCAGGGTCTGGTGAGTTTCTCCTGCTAGAAGAACAGAGTTGGCCCTGTATAATGCATTGTTATAAAGTGACAGTGTGTAAAGATGTAACTCTGCATTATCCATGGCCAGCTGAGCTCTTCTATATATTCCTCTATACATTGTGCAGGGTCTGGTGAGTTTCTCCCGCTAGAAGAACAGAGTTGGCCCTGTATAATGCATTGTTATAAAGTGACAGTGTTTAAAGATGTAACTCTGCATTATCCATGGCCAGCTGAACTCTTCTATATATTCCTCTATACATTGTGCAGGGTCTGGTGAGTTTCTCCCGCTAGAAGAACAGAGTTGGCCCTGTATAATGCATTGTTATAAAGTGACAGTGTGTAAAGATGTAACTCTGCATTATCCATGGCCAGCTGAGCTCTTCTATATATTCTTCTATACATTGTGCAGGGTCTGGTGAGTTTCTCCTGCTAGAAGAACAGAGTTGGTCTTGTATAATGCATTGTTATAAAGTGACAGTGTGTAAAGATGTAACTCTGTATTATCCATGGTCAGCTGAGCTCTTCTATATATTCCTCTATACATTGTGCAGGGTCTAGTGAGTTTCTCCCGCTAGAAGAACAGAGTTGGCCCTGTATAATGCATTGTTATAAAGTGACAGTGTTTAAAGATGTAACTCTGCATTATCCATGGCCAGCTGAACTCTTCTATATATTCCTCTATACATTGTGCAGGGTCTGGTGAGTTTCTCCCGCTAGAAGAACAGAGTTGGCCCTGTATAATGCATTGTTATAAAGTGACAGTGTGTAAAGATGTAACTCTGCATTATCCATGGCCAGCTGAGCTCTTCTATATATTCTTCTATACATTGTGCAGGGCCTGGTGAGTTTCTCCTGCTAGAAGAACAGAGTTGGTCCTGTATAATGCATTGTTATTAAGTGACAGTGTGTAAAGATGTAACTCTGCATTATCCATGGCCAGCTGAGCTCTTCTATATATTCTTCTATACATTGTGCAGGGTCTGGTGAGTTTCTCCTGCTAGAAGAACAGAGTTGGCCCTGTATAATGCATTGTTATAAAGTGACAGTGTGTAAAGATGTAACTCTGCATTATCCATGGCCAACTGATATCTCTATATATTCCTCTATACATTGTGCAGGGTCTGGTGAGTTTATCCTGCTAGAAGAACAGAGTTGGCCCTGTATAATGTATTGTTATAAAGTGACAGTGTGTAAAGATGTAACTCTGCATTATCCATGGCCAGCTGAGCTCTTCTATATATTCTTCTATACATTGTGCAGGGTCTGGTGAGTTTCTCCTGCTAGAAGAACAGAGTTGGCCCTGTATAATGCATTGTTATAAAGTGACAGTGTTTAAAGATGTAACTCTGCATTATCCATGGCCAGCTGAACTCTTCTATATATTCCTCTATACATTGTGCAGGGTCTGGTGAGTTTCTCCCGCTAGAAGAACAGAGTTGGCCCTGTATAATGCATTGTTATAAAGTGACAGTGTGTAAAGATGTAACTCTGCATTATCCATGGCCAGCTGATATCTCTATATATTCCTCTATACATTGTGCAGGGTCTGGTGAGTTTCTCCTGCTAGAAGAACAGAGTTGGCCCTGTATAATGTATTGTTATAAAGTGACAGTGTGTAAAGATGTAACTCTGCATTATCCATGGCCAGCTGAGCTCTTCTATATATTCTTCTATACATTGTGCAGGGTCTGGTGAGTTTCTCCTGCTAGAAGAACAGAGTTGGTCCTGTATAATGCATTGTTATAAAGTGACAGTGTGTAAAGATGTAACTCTGTATTATCCATGGCCAGCTGAGCTCTTCTATATATTCTTCTATACATTGTGCAGGGTCTGGTGAGTTTCTCCTGCTAGAAGAACAGAGTTGGTCCTGTATAATGCATTGTTATATAGTGACACTGTGTAAAGATGTAACTCTGCATTATCCATGGCCAGCTGAGCTCTTCTATATATTCTATACATTGTGCAGGGTCTGGTGAGTTTCTCCTGCTAGAAGAACAGAGTTGGTCCTGTATAATGCATTGGTATAAAGTGACAGTGTGTAAAGATGTAACTCTGCATTATCCATGGCCAGCTGAGCTCTTCTATATATTCTATACATTGTGCAGGGTCTGGTGAGTTTCTCCTGCTAGAAGAACAGAGTTGTTCCTGTATAATGCATTGTTATAAAGTGACAGTGTGTAAAGATGTAACTCTGAATTATCCATGGCCAGCTGAGCTCTTCTATATATTCTTCTATACATTGTGCAGGGTCTGGTGAGTTTCTCCTGCTAGAAGAACAGAGTTGGTCCTGTATAATGCATTGTTATAAAGTGACAGTGTGTAAAGATGTAACTCTGTATTATCCATGGCCAGCTGAGCTCTTCTATATATTCTTCTATACATTGTGCAGGGTCTGGTGAGTTTCTCCTGCTAGAAGAACAGAGTTGGCCCTGTATAATGCATTGTTATTAAGTGACAGTGTTTAAAGATGTAACTCTGCATTATCCATGGCCAGCTGAACTCTTCTATATATTCCTCTATACATTGTGCAGGGTCTGGTGAGTTTCTCCCGCTAGAAGAACAGAGTTGGCCCTGTATAATGCATTGTTATAAAGTGACAGTGTGTAAAGATGTAACTCTGCATTATCCATGGCCAGCTGATATCTCTATATATTCCTCTATACATTGTGCAGGGTCTGGTGAGTTTCTCCTGCTAGAAGAACAGAGTTGGCCCTGTATAATGTATTGTTATAAAGTGACAGTGTGTAAAGATGTAACTCTGCATTATCCATGGCCAGCTGAGCTCTTCTATATATTCTTCTATACATTGTGCAGGGTCTGGTGAGTTTCTCCTGCTAGAAGAACAGAGTTGGTCCTGTATAATGCATTGTTATAAAGTGACAGTGTGTAAAGATGTAACTCTGTATTATCCATGGCCAGCTGAGCTCTTCTATATATTCTTCTATACATTGTGCAGGGTCTGGTGAGTTTCTCCTGCTAGAAGAACAGAGTTGGTCCTGTATAATGCATTGTTATATAGTGACACTGTGTAAAGATGTAACTCTGCATTATCCATGGCCAGCTGAGCTCTTCTATATATTCTATACATTGTGCAGGGTCTGGTGAGTTTCTCCTGCTAGAAGAACAGAGTTGGTCCTGTATAATGCATTGGTATAAAGTGACAGTGTGTAAAGATGTAACTCTGCATTATCCATGGCCAGCTGAGCTCTTCTATATATTCTATACATTGTGCAGGGTCTGGTGAGTTTCTCCTGCTAGAAGAACAGAGTTGTTCCTGTATAATGCATTGTTATAAAGTGACAGTGTGTAAAGATGTAACTCTGAATTATCCATGGCCAGCTGAGCTCTTCTATATATTCTTCTATACATTGTGCAGGGTCTGGTGAGTTTCTCCTGCTAGAAGAACATAGTTGGCCCTGTATAATGCATTGTTATAAAGTGACAGTGTGTAAAGATGTAACTCTGCATTATCCATGGCCAGCTGAGCTCTTCTATATATTATTCTATACATTGTGCAGGGTCTGGTGAGTTTCTCCTGCTAGAAGAACAGAGTTGGTCCTGTATAATGCATTGTTATAAAGTGACAGTGTGTAAAGATGTAACTCTGCATTATCCATTGGCAGCTGAGCTCTTCTATATATTCTTCTATACATTGTGCAGGGTCTGGTGAGTTTCTCCTGCTAGAAGAACAGAGTTGGCCCTGTATAATGCATTGTTATAATGTGACAGTGTGTAAAGATGTAACTCTGCATTACCCATGGCCAGCTGAGCTCTTCAATATATTCTTCTATACATTATCCATGGCCAGCTGAGCTCTTCTATATATTCTATACATTGTGCAGGGTCTGGTGAGTTTCTCCTGCTAGAAGAACAGAGTTGGCCCTGTATAATGCATTGTTATAAAGTGACAGTGTGTAAAGATGTAACTCTGTATTATCCATGGCCAGCTGAGCTCTTCTTTATATATTCTTCTATACATTGTGCAGGGTCTGGTGAGTTTCTCCTGCTAGAAGAACAGAGTTGGTCCTGTATAATGCATTGTTATATAGTGACAGTGTGTAAAGATGTAACTCTGCATTATCCATGGCCAGCTGAGCTCTTCTATATATTCTTCTATACATTGTGCAGGGTCTGGTGAGTTTCTCCTGCTAGAAGAACAGAGTTGGCCCTGTATAATGCATTGTTATAAAGTGACAGTGTGTAAAGATGTAACTCTGCATTACCCATGGCCAGCTGAGCTCTTCAATATATTCTTCTATACATTATCCATGGCCAGCTGAGCTCTACTATATATTCTATACATTGTGCAGGGTCTGGTGAGTTTCTCCTGCTAGACGAACAGAGTTGGCCCTGTATAATGCATTGTTATAAAGTGACAGTGTGTAAAGATGTAACTCTGCATTATCCATGACCAGATGAGCTCTTCTATATATTCTTCTATACATTGTGCAGGGTCTGGTGAGTTTCTCCTGCTAGAAGAACAGAGTTGGTCCTGTAGTATGCATTGTTATAAAGTGACAGTGTGTAAAGATGTAACTCTGCATTATCCATGACCAGCTGAGCTCTTCTATATATTCTTCTATACATTGTGCAGGGTCTGGTGAGTTTCTCCTGCTAGAAGTACAGAGTTGGTCCTGTATAATGCATTGTTATAAAGTGACAGTGTGTAAAGATGTAACTCTGCATTATCCATGGCCAGCTGAGCTCTTCTATATATTCTTCTATACATTGTGCAGGGCCTGGTGAGTTTCTCCTGCTAGAAGAACAGAGTTGGTCCTGTATAATACATTGTTATATAGTGACAGTGTGTAAAGATGTAACTCTGCATTATCCATGGCCAGCTGAGCTCTTCTATATATTTTTCTATACATTGTGCAGGGTCTGGTGAGTTTCATCTGCTAGAAGAACAGAGCTGGCCCTGTATAATGCATTGTTATAAAGTGACAGTGTGTAAAGATGTAATTCTGCATTATCCATGGCCAGTTGAGCTCTTCTATATATTCTTCCATATATTTTGCAGGGTCTGGTGAGTTTCTCCTGCTAGAAGAACAGAGCTGGCCCTGTATAATGCATTGTTATATAGTGACAGTGTGTAAAGTTGTAACTCTGCATTATCCATGGCCAGCTGAGCTCTTCTATATATTATCTATACATTGTGCAGGGTCTGGTGAGTTTCTCCTGCTAGAAGAACAGAGTTGGTCCTGTATAATGAGTTGTTATAAAGTGACATTGTGTAAAGATGTAACTCTGCATTATCCATGGCCAGCTGAGCTCATCTTTATATTCTTCTATACATTGTGCAGGGTCTGGTGAGTTTCTCCTGCTAGAAGAACAGAGTTGGTCCTGTATAATGAGTTGTTATAAAGTGACATTGTGTAAAGATGTAACTCTGCATTATCCATGGCCAGCTGAGCTCTTCTTGCAGGAGAATCTCACCAGGTTTGGTCCCTGTATAGTGTATAGATAAGTTATTCAGAATAGATTTTCAGCTCACCTGTTAGTAAATAGCTCCTCACATGTTTTGAACATTAATACAAATCTGCAACTGTTACACATTCTTTGACTGACAAAAACTTCTGGGTTTAGTAAGAAAGCATGCAGAAAAAGTAAAAAGAAAATGCTTTACAAAAAAAAAAAAAATTCTTAATAACTTCACCATAGAACTCTGCTTATCTTCAAGGTTTCAGGTACATTTTAATCATACCACTTCCACAGGAGAAGCACCAGAAATGAATTATTAATAAACAAAACATTCATTGTGTTCAGCAGAGCTGCCTGTTTTCTCTGCTGTAATATAGCGATGGAAAGAACAGAAAACATTCAATAGGGACACAGTTTTCATTGGTTTTTGTAGCTTTTTTTTTTTAAAGAACAAATATGTTAGAGTATTTGGTCACTTTGTGGACTTTATAACTACTTCATCTGTCTGAGGCTTGATAAAATGAGTACCATTACACTGGGTAATATTAACCAGAACATGCGTGAAAGTACAAGTCTATATTACAGCATAATCTTCTTACTTGGTTATTATTGTCGATGTTTTACAAATTTCCAAATTTATTATGTTAACAAAATGAGTTCCATTAAGTTGGACAATAGTTTTGCATCCTCAGCCAGTACTTGGAACACAGAGAATATCTCCCCGCACCCTGCCTGGTGGACATACCCACTGCATGTCTTTAAAACCAAAAGCAATGTGGAATCTCAGAGGTCCTAGAAGTCAGTTGTGATCTAATTAATGTTCTGTCCAAGCAGCATCGGAAGAGGACAATATACATAGGAAACAGGATGATGCACTGAACACACAGCACCATTTGGTTGGGATGTCCCAAGGCCATCTGTAGAATCAGTCACGATCCCCTTGCTCCCATCCAGAAGGTCATAAAACATCTGTAGCAGCACCAGGCTCCCCTGAAGCCCTTGATGAACCCATGTGCATATAATGCAGCTGATTGCAAGCTTCCTGATCCTGGGGCGTTATCCTGAATTTATGGAGACTCATCCTGCCTTATTCTGCATCATGGGATGAAACACTGACCTTCCCGTAAACACACAACAGATTTAGAGTGATCCTGCTCTGAATTCTAGTATTGTTTGGGTAATTCATTAAAAAGACAATTACCTTATGTTTATCTGAAAGATTGCATCAGATTGTATCCAGGGTTATAACCCCACTTAGCATGTTCAGCTTGCTCACCCATGCTCAATACATAATATAAATCTTCCTCCATATAATAAGACTGGTGTCAGGGGTGGGGGTTTGGAGTGTAGAGCAGGGGAGGCTATCTTTTGCCAGGCACCCTGACCAGGTGGTCCACAGATATAGATAGGCAGAGCACCCTGTTAAGGATGAGAACACAAAATAAAGAAAGGCAAGTCCAAAAGTGAAGTCAGGAACAGTTCAATAGATCAGGGCAGGCAGCAGTCAAGAATAATAGGTAATCCAAGCAAGAGTTAAGGCTCAGGCAAACAAGTAATCCAGGACACAAGTCAAAGGTCAGGTAATGGGAAATCTAATAGAGAGACTTTACAGCACAAGATTAAATCACAGGAAACTGGCATCCAAAGACAAACAGGAACCAAAGCTCTGGGGCACAGTGGTCACAGTCTGAGGGGTTTATATTGTGATGTGGGTCTCCACTCCTCCCCTCTGTTGGACAAGGCTCTGACTGGGTTGGATGTTTCTTTGCCAGAAGATTATTGGTGCATTGGGGATGGTAGAGACAGAGCTTACCTCCCCTCTACAGGTGCAGATAGTCACCCCCTTGATTGGGGAAGGGATTAAAACAGTTGCAATCACTGAGGTCTAATTTCCCAAAGCAACGGCACTTTTCTTTTTAAAACCGCGTAATTTCTAGAACTGCGTATCTACAAACAGCAACAGCCTCATTATTTGTTTCCTTTAATGCATAATACCCAACGCATTTCAATATTACTACTAAAAGGGAGAAGGTCCCTACATATTTATATCTAGACCACCAAAGTGGTTATGACATCACTAGACACGTAGCTGCTAAGCCCCTCCCCTTTATTACATGAGATGCAGCGAGAAAAAATATATACCTAATACCAAAAAATCTGTAAACACCTGTGACAGGGAGACCAGGGACACTGTCCTCTAACTATTGCATATCCTAGAAATATAGTGAATACAATGTTTACACATGATGTATACACTGTGCTAACAGAATTGTAACCAAATGCATAAACGAAAATTAAGTAAAAAGAAAAATAATGGGTTTTAAATGTGTCTGTGGTGTCTTCTCTTTTCTGACATCACCAGTGGATACAAAAATGATGTCATGAACACGAGACGGCACAGACGGTTTAATACATATTTTTTTTTCTTAATTCACGCCTTTGCTGGCAATTCTACTAACACAACGTATGGATGATTTTTGCAAATCTATTATTCTCACCAGTCACATTATAGACAATAGTTATATGGCACAGACCCTTGTAACCTCCCCTTGGCATGCTGTATATGTAAAAACCTTTCTTGGTACAGGATAATCCAGTGGGACAGTGCTAAACACAGTACATAGCAAAGCAGATCAGTTAGACCTGCCAGGAAAGCGTCTGTAATATCCCCATATTACCCTCAGAAATCCCTTGCACATCCAGAGCCTAGCTCCTCCAGGCCAAGACACAAATCCTTAAATATGGCCTAAAATCCTCTGGTTCGTCTAATTAGAGTCACTCTCGCCCACACTCTGCATTCTGTGTCATCTCACTCTGCTCTCGCTCGTCCTTTGGGTCTCTCTGTTATGAATGATCTAGAGAGGCGGAAGTCATTACCCAAATCTGTCAATGTATCATTAGCAGACGTTTAATGACAGCTAGAATTATACTGGGAAGAGAGACATCAGTAACTGAGCAGCTCTGCTCCATTCATTCTGCATCATGGACGAGATCGGCCAGGAAAAAATGGGGAGACGTCATGAGACCTGGCAGAGCTGATCGGGACCCATCAGCAAGACCCAAAACTAAACAGATGAGTTGCTGAGTGGGGAGGAAAAGGGGAATTACAGGCGAGGGTCCCTGGAGTAATAGAGACTGGAATATTTTTATCATGTCCACAATGACAGTGGGTCTGACTGTGTCACATATTGCTTGCTATAGATATCCAGCATTATTACCCACAATGCATTGCCTGCGATACACATCCAGCATTATTACCCACAATGCATCTCCTGCTATACACATCCAGCATTATTACCCACAATGCATCTCCTGTGATACACATCCAGCATTATTACCCACAATGCATATCCTGCTATACACATCCAGCATTATTACCCACAATGCATTGCCTGTGATACACATCCAGCATTATTACCCACAATGCATTGCTTGCTATACACATCCAGCATTATTACCCACAATGCATCTCCTGCTATACACATCCAGCATTATTACCCACAATGCATTGCCTGCGATACACGTCCAGCATCATTACCCACAATGCATCTCCTGCTATACACATCCAGCATTATTACCCACAATGCCTTGCCTGTGATACACATGCAGCATTATTATCCACAATGCATTGCCTGCGACACACATCCAGCATTATTACCCACAATGCATTGCCTGCGATACACGTCCAGCATTATTACCCACAATGCATTGCCTGCGATACACATCCAGCATTATTACCCACAATGCATCTCCTGCTATACACATCCAGCATTATTACCCACAATGCATCTCCTGCTATACATATCCAGCATTATTACCCACAATGCATCTCCTGCTATACATATCCAGCATTATTACACACAATGCATCTCCTGCTATACACATCCAGCATTATTACCCACAATGCATCTCCTGCTATACACATCCAGCATTATTACCCACAATGCATTGCCTGCGATACATATCCAGCATTATTACCCACAATGCATCTCCTGCTATACACATCCAGCATTATTACCCACAATGCATTGCCTGCGACACACATCCAGCATTATTACCCACAATGCATCTCCTGCTATACACATCCAGCATTATTACCCACAATGCATTGCCTGCGATACACATCCAGCATTATTACCCACAATGCATTGCCTGCGATACACGTCCAGCGCTATTACCCACAATGCATTTCCTGCTATACACATCCAGCATTATTACCCACAATGCATTGCCTGCGATACACGTCCAGCGCTATTACCCACAATGCATTGCCTGCGATACACATGCAGCATTATTACCCACAATGCATTGCCTGCGATACACGTCCAGCGCTATTACCCACAATGCATTGCCTGTGATACACATCCAGCATTATTACCCACAATGCATTGCCTGTGATACACATCCAGCATTATTACCCACAATGCATTGCCTGCGATACACATCCAGCATTATTACCCACAATGCATTGCCTGCGACACACATCCAGCATTATTACCCACAATGCATCTCCTGCTATACACATCCAGCATTATTACCCACAATGCATTGCCTGCGATACACATCCAGCATTATTACCCACAATGCATTGCCTGCGATACACGTCCAGCGCTATTACCCACAATGCATTTCCTGCTATACACATCCAGCATTATTACCCACAATGCATTGCCTGCGATACACGTCCAGCGCTATTACCCACAATGCATTGCCTGCGATACACATTCAGCATTATTACCCACAATGCATTGCCTGCGATACACGTCCAGCATTATTACCCACAATGCATTGCCTGCGATACACATCCAGCATTATTACCCACAATGCATTGCCTGCGATACACATCCAGCATTATTACCCACAATGCATTTCCTGCGATACACGTCCAGCGATATTACCCACAATGCATTGCCTGCGATACACGTCCAGCGCTATTACCCACAATGCATTGCCTGCGATACACGTCCAGCATTATTACCCACAATGCATTGCCTGCGATACACATCCAGCATTATTACCCACAATGCATTGCCTGCGATACACGTCCAGCGCTCTTACCCACAGTGCATTGCCTGCGACACACATCCAGCATTATTACCCACAATGCATTGCCTGCGATACACATCCAGCATTATTACCCACAATGCATTGCCTGCGACACACATCCAGCATTATTACCCACAATGCATTGCCTGCGACACACATCCAGCATTATTACCCACAATGCATTGCCTGCGATACACATCCAGCATTATTACCCCCAATGAATTGCCTTTTGCGGAGGTCACACGTCTCTCTTAATGAAAGAATAGAATTAGAGGTAATTGGGAAGGGAGTATCAGACGTAAGGCCAAACTAGCGGAGTTGGAAAAATTCTCCTATTCATATATTTTGGCCTTAAGTTTGCATTTCCCTTTGCAATTCTCCCTTTCATGAACACATCATGGCTGTCAGTTCTTTTCTTAGTCCATTTTCCTTCATCGCTTGTTAAACACTATATAAGGACAGGTTTATTTTAACCTCACCTGGAGGGAAAATGGTTACAACGCAGCTGAACGTGTCAAGGGAAAACAGTCACTAAATCTTTGTGGTCAGAGCCCTCCATCTATTCGACTCTTTAAATGACACGTTAATAATAAGGGAATTTAAATATGAAATATAGCAATACCAACGCGATTGGTCACGAGCTGCTATTATATCCTCTGACAGCTGGTAATCAGTAGGCCGTCGCTGGTCTGCATTATTTAGTTTTGCTTTATGTTTGCAAGTTTTATATTATTATTTTTTCCACCACCCAGGTCGGTCCAGCTGCTGAATAAACCTGACACACTGTGCTTTACAATACTGAGAGGCAGATTGTCACATTTATTGGGATTTCAGCAGGTTTTGCTATATTTGAACATAACACATAAGAGTTTCGAGAAATTGCCGCCGCGTATTGTACTTATGCTTTTGGTAAAACTGTCACATTCTGTTAAATTGCTCTCCAGAAAAATGGCAGCTATTTTACGCCCGTTGTCAATAGTCAGGACTATTAATCAAGGTCAGAGCATGAAATCAGTCATGAGAAACAACCTGCCGACTTACTAAATACTTTATTCATGAGGGACAGGGATCTGAGAAGAGAGTTAAAAACTTCGGGCCAAAGTAGCCAAGTTGGAACAATTCCCCAACACAGATGTTTGGGAGACTTTTTTTCCATCTTGGCTAATCTGGTCTTAAGTGTGAAATTCTCTTCTCAATTCCTAGCAGTCCTCTCTTTCATGAAAAGCACCATATGTTTCACAGAGGTCTGCTGCCGAAGAGGATCTAGAATAGACGGTGACGACTGGATGCCAAGAACTGAGTTTTATTCATGAGAGAGAATTGACAAGGGAATTTCAAACTTCAGGCCAAAGTAGCTGAATCAGAAAAATTCTCCCATTCAGCTATAATTTCAATTCCACCATTATGGCCTGAAGTTTGTAATTCCATTCTCATATCCCGGCAATGCACTCTTTTATGGATAACGCCCTTAGTCTGGAGCCAGCCTCTTCTGTAACCATAACATTAGTATTGGTAGAATAGAAAGAGAAGAAGGTGGGAATAACAGGAACATATCTGAGCTGCCAGGAGAGCACATTATACAGACCTGCCTGCACAATGCAGCATTATTGTCTCAGTCCTTAATTACAGGAGTTTTATCTTCAGCAGCATCTCTTCTCTTCCATTTCACCCAAACACCGTCTAATAGGAGTGTAATCTGTTGGAACGCAGTCTGCTACAGTGTGCAAGAGCAACGAGAGAAGACTGAGCATCGAAAAACATGAAGGGAATCTAAGGGAAGGAGAGCAGATTTATCAAAAAGGCCCCGTGTGTATCACATTGAGCAACACGGTCTCTCTAAATGTTATAAGTAACAGAAATGGACAGTGTCACCTTAACAGTGTGAACGTAGAGATCGGCCAGGAAAAAAGTGATGTTGATCCTTTGACTGGCTGAGACTCGTGGGAGATGTCATTCAACTACAGGCAATCTATTTTTTTTTGGGGGGGGGGCAGCCTTAAAGTGAAAGTATATAACATCAAAGTGTACAATCTGGAATTTCGGAGTCACTTTTCTCTGGCTCTTTGCAGGGGCTTGCTCTTCCATGCTGTAGGACAGGTGATGGAAAGAGTTAGACGCTGTCAGAAGATGCATTCCATGAGACTCAGGGAGGCAGATAGTAACAAGTCCATCAAGTTCAACCCTTCTACCTATCATTCCAGCTTTTGATCATGTAGGCAAATGACTAAGATGATTTTATTTACACGTGTCTGCTGTTTCAGATGCAAATTACACTTACCTTGAGTAGTTAAAGAGACACTGTCAACCTAAACATAGTGTATTCTGTGAATGTAGAGAATAAAACATATTGAAATTGATCTATACATTGTATTAGCAGACGTACAGCACATAAGATAGGATATATATATATATAGTGATGTCACAGGTGATGTCATAAGCAGGAGACAACACAGACATATTAAATCATATATTTCTCTCTTATTTTATGCATTTGCTGATATTCTGCTAAAACTCGGTATAGATCAGTTTTCATCGTATTCTTTACTTTCAAAGTATAAGCAATGTTTAGGTGACAGTGTCTCAGTATCAGCAATGTATAGGTGACCGAGTTCCTTTAATTTACATGAGTTCCTTTAAACTTAATTCAACAACCAGACCTTGGGCTAACTGAGGATTATGAGATTTGCAGTCAGACCAAAGCAAAAAGGCCATCGCTGGATCTATTCAGCACCATGGACAGCAACTGCCAGCTGATGTACAAGGATGCCTGTCTATCTATTCAGCACCATGGACAGCAACTGCCAGCTGATGCACAAGGATGCCTGTCTATCTATTCAGCACCATGGACAGCAACTGCCAGCTGATGCACAAGGATGCCTTTCTATCTATTCAGCACCACAGACTGTATCTCTGCAGCTGATGCACAAGGATGCCTGTCTATCTATTCAGCACCATGGACAGCAACTGCCAGCTGATGTACAAGGATGCCTGTCTATCTATTCAGCACCACAGACTGTATCTCTGCCAGCTGATGCACAAGGATGCCTCTCTGTCTATTCAGCACCATGGACAGCAACTGCCAGCTGATGCACAAGGATGCCTGTCTGTCTATTCAGCACCATGGACAGCAACTGCCAGCTGATGCACAAGGATGCCTGTCTATCTATTCAGCACCATGGACAGCAACTGCCAGCTGATGTACAAGGATACCTGTCTATCTATTCAACACTATAGACTGTGACTCTGCCAGCTGATGCACAGTGATGCCTGTCTATCTATTCAGCACCACAGACTGTGACTCTGCCAGCTGATGCACAATAATGCCTGTCTATCTATTCAGCACCACAGACTGTGACTCTGCCAGCTGATGCACAGTGATGCCTGCCTATCTATTCAGCACCACAGACTGTGACTCTGCCAGCTGATGCACAGTGATGCCTGCCTATCTATTCAGCACCACAGACTGTGACTCTGCCAGCTGATGTACAAGGATGCCTGTCTATCTATTCAACACCACAGACTGTGACTCTGCCAGCTGATGCACAAGGATGCCTGTCTATCTATTCAGCACCACAGACTGTGACTCTGCCAGCTGATGCACAAGGATGCCTGTCTATCTATTCAGCACCATGGACAGCAACTGCCAGCTGATGCACAAAGATGCCTGTCTCTCTATTCAGCACCACAGACTGTGACTCTGCCAGCTGATGCACAAAGATGCCTGTCTATCTATTCAGCACCACAGACTGTGACTCTGCCAGCTGATGCACAAGGATGCCTGTCTATCTATTCAGCACCATGGACAGCAACTGCCAGCTGATGCACAAGGATACCTGTCTATCTATTCAACACTATAGACTGTGACTCTGCCAGCTGATGCACAGTGATGCCTGTCTATCTATTCAGCACCACAGACTGTGACTCTGCCAGCTGATGCACAATAATGCCTGTCTATCTATTCAGCACCACAGACTGTGACTCTGCCAGCTGATGCACAGTGATGCCTGCCTATCTATTCAGCACCACAGACTGTGACTCTGCCAGCTGATGCACAGTGATGCCTGCCTATCTATTCAGCACCACAGACTGTGACTCTGCCAGCTGATGTACAAGGATGCCTGTCTATCTATTCAACACCACAGACTGTGACTCTGCCAGCTGATGCACAAGGATGCCTGTCTATCTATTGAGCACCACAGACTGTGACTCTGCCAGCTGATGCACAAGGATGCCTGCCTATCTATTCAGCACCTCAGACTGTGTCTCTGCCAGCTGATGCACAAGGATGCCTGTCTATCTATTCAACACCACAGACTGTGACTCTGCCAGCTGATGCACAAAGATGCCTGTCTATCTATTCAGCACCACAGACTGTGACTCTGCCAGCTGATGCACAAGGATGCCTGTCTATCTATTCAGCACCATGGACAGCAAACTGTCAGCTGATGCACAAGGATGCCTGTCTATCTATTCAACACTACAGGCTGCGACTCTGCCAGCTGATGCACAAGGATGCCTGTCTATCTATTCAACACCACAGACTGTGTCTCTGCCAGCTGATGCACAATAATGCCTGTCTATCTATTCAGCACCACAGACTGTGTCTCTGCCAGCTGATGCACAAGGGTGCCTGTCTATCTATTCAACACTACAGACTGTGACTCTGCCAGCTGATACACAATAAAACCTGTCTATCAATTCAGCACCACAGACTGTGTCTCTGCCAGCTGATGCACAAGGATGCCTGTCTATCTATTCAGCACCACAGACTGTGACTCTACCAGCTGATGCACAAGGGTGCCTGTCTATCTATTCAGCACCACAGACTGTGACTCTGCCAGCTGATGCACAAGGATGCCTGCCTATCTATTCAGCACCACAGACTGTGACTCTGCCAGCTGATACACATGGAAACCCTTACAGGAAAATGCTGTGCTAGAGCGTTAGGGAAGCTTAGTGCTGGCACAGCCCATTGGCATCCTGACTTCCTCTCATGCCCACACACACAGGCTGTCCTTGTCAATGCACAGAGAATGGCCTCTTGCTTTCTGTTTATACCTCTGTAAACACAAAAGGTTTCTGAAGCATATTCTTCCAAAGCACAAAGCCAGTGCTTGCTATCAAAGCTTAATCACACACACTATAACAAACTGCTCAGCTGTTTCCCCAACACCTCAAGCTGTGCTCAGCTGAGATCTGCTTTCTGTTTAATTGTTAGGCATCCTCTGAGGTTCTTAGCATGAGATTTTCCATGTGTCTGCAAATGAGAAATGTTGCAAGCTTCAGGGAAAATCTCAGAACACACCAGCCATTTAACCCATTTATTCCCGGGTAGATATATGATTAATCCTAGCTATTGGCTAAACCATTATTATTATTATTATTATTATATAAATAAAGAACCAGAATATTCCACTGGGCTGTATAGAAAATATAAATAAATTAAGATAATGTACATGTAAAGGAATTGACGAAGTTTGGCATTTTTGCATCTTTTTCGGAGGGACCTAACTCTAGTATTTGTTTTTGGAGATGAAAGAGATGCTTCTTTGGAAATATATTAGATCTGCAAAACACCACCTTGTGCCTTCCTGTAGCTCGTCAGGCAAATTGTATCAAGGCAGGTGGCTCCAGCAGTTGGTAGCGGAGGTAACTGTTCACATGAGCTTACTATCTAAAGAAAATGGTGAGATACATTTGAAACAATGATATGTATTATTACATGGTCCACAAATATTTTGGAATAACTGATTTACATATCCTGAGCATCAATGGCTGTACTGTAGATGTTGTGGGCTGGTTGAGATTAATGGGAGTTGTAGCCAGCATGCCAGACACTGTCTAGTTTTGCATTATGGATGTGTACAGATAATAGGGGTTTATTCCCTAATTTTGAGTTGCCTCTAACTATTGTTAGCAACTATTCTCTTCAAAGACCATCAATGAGAGCTAATTAAACTGCAGTCTTACTAATGTCCCATAATGCTGGCATTCAGTTTGTGCACATCAAAATCACTCAAACAGATTAAAAGACTCCAGTCTACAGTGGACTTGGGTTTTGTTTTTTGTTTGTTTCTCTCTTAAAGATAAAGGTCATTAAATTAGCTCGTAGCCCAAAAACCATATCTAATGAGCCTTGCGACTGGATTTATCATAACCAATTACTGCTATTTTACATAAATTAACATGCACTGAGCAAAATGACTAGATATAATGTCTGACTTTGATCTAAACCAAAGGTACCAGAGTGGATTGTTAGTACGAGTATATTTATTATTGTTAATTTATAAAATGCCAACATATTCAGAAGAGCTATGGAACTTGGTATGATTACAAATATTTATTGTATCTATATATATATATATATATATAGAGGGAGAGAGAGAGAGAGAGAGAGAGAGAGAGAGAGAGAGAGAGAGAGAGAGAGAGAGATACACACACACATACATATACACACACATATTTATATATATATATATATAGAGAGAGAGAGAGAGAGAGATACACACACACATACATATACACACACATATTTATATAGAGAGAGAGAGAGAGAGAGAGAGAGAGAGAGAGAGAGAGAGAGAGAGAGATACACACACACATACATATACACACACATATTTATATATATATATATATATATATAGAGAGAGAGAGAGAGAGATACACACACACATACATATACACACACATATTTATACATATATATATAGAATCTCCCACTCACCCAAACATCCCCATGATCTTTCCAGTCTCCCCTATACCCATTTACCCCATTACACTAAGACTTCCCGTTTACCCCATGGCCCTGAGAGATCGGTAGAGTTGACACCTCGGCCATTTTTTACCAGTCACATAACTTTCCTGCGGCCTTGACATATATGTAAACCATATGTGACCAGATGAGAATCAGTTAACTCAGCAAAGTTGGGATCCCACAGATCCACACGGCTCAGTTCTGGTCACATATGACTTCTACACACTGCGAGACAGCCTGCAAAGGTTATAGGTGGCCAGTAAATAAACATGGCCGACTTGGAAATCCTAGAGATTGGGATAGAGTGAGCTTCTCTGCTAAAGTCTGAGTGCATTCTGTGAAGACAGGGCACTTACCATGGTAGCACCGTCCCTTAAACAGAGTCAAGTGTTAACAGAGACAGTCCTGAGAGGTCATCCGAGAGACACACAGAATCCCCAGGACTTAGGCCTGAGAACAACCTACAACCCTGCTAGATTGTTACGCTAGGAAGATGATTACCCATTTAACAAGTTTGATATAACCTGTGTTCAGCCATTTAAGAGGGGAGAGTCCGGTATTTTTGTAAAAAGCCTGCTTGTGTTAATAAACTTGTTTGCATGCTAGGAGTTGCACAATGATCATTTCTCTCACAGTTTGATAAATCTGGGCCAGATCCTTCTCTCTGTGGTGAAGAAAAAAAATTATCTGGCTTGAAATATCATCTCTGAATGAATTATACTGCATTGCTTCTCCCAGTTAATTTGCTTCTGCTGCAAACTCAATGTCATGGATGGATGGAGGCTAGTGGATCCCAAGGATCCCATTAAACCAACTCTGGGACCAACTCCAGAAAGATACTGGGCACAACACACAAAGTTCAAAGATCTGATGCACCAGGTCATGGGACCTACTTGAATCTCCTTGGCCAGCCAGGCCATGTTGTGTGAGCCTGCTCCATCTAGACAACACTGGATCAGAGACCTGCAATATCCAACATGGCCTGACTCTCCGGCTGAGGGATCCACTCACAGAGAACTACATGTCATGGATGATAGACTGAGGCTTTTGGACATAGAGATACATTACTATTTATGCACAAGAGTTATCTTGTGAGTTTCTCCAACACTCCAGCTGAAGGACCATCTAGCGCCTACTTCTCTGGACACATTGTCTCTGGGACCTGGCACATCAAGGACCCCATCTCAGATGCTTTGGTTTCAAGACTACATGGTCCAGTTGAGATTGACACAGTAACTCGGGGACCTTATTCCTTAGACATGAAATGACACACTGGTGTGTGGACCAGAACCCCTGCTTAGGACCTGTTCAACCCAACACACCAACTCACAAAACTGCTCAACATCGGACACTAAGTAAGGGCTCATCTCCCCAAGAATATCATCAGCACTGATTGGATTCTAAGATTCGAAACCATTAAATGTCATCATCCATGAAGAATCTGACGTAAGAAAGTTAAGAAAATCAACATCATTAAATTAAATCCTTAAAAGTTTCTCCAGAACATAAGACTTGTGTGGGATGCATTGGGTTATTATTATTATTCTAAAGATGTTCCACAGATTTCTTTCCTCTTCCATTTCAGTTTGCACTTTAATATTTTAGTAATCTTTGAGAAATCTTCTCAGCTGTAATTACCTGCTATGTGAAATTACCGCAATCCCAGGAGAAATGTAAGCTCTGCTTGTTATTAAACAGCCAAAAATATGTGACAGAGCTTTACCGAGATCATACCAAATAAGGGACACTTTGTCCCACACGCTACACAACATAACACACATGGAAGGGGAGAACAAATGCATCATCATACAAAACAACAACAGCCCACAAAAATCTCAGGGGCCACACAAGGACAAATGAGGGGGAGAGAGCGGGCGATTGTTTTCAAGACGTCTTGCATTATAAGGATGGGATAAGGTGGTTTATGCAATAACTGTTGTCAAGAGGTAGTTAAGGTATTTTTTTTTTACGTTTTTGCATTTTGTTAACCTGTTGGGCATAAAGCTGAACTGAGCTTCCTAAAGGGAGCGTCTGGTGCCCAAAATGTGTCTTCCAAATGTTAAATGCAAATGAATGTGCTTTCAAAGTACTTTAAAACGCGTTGCTTAAAATATAAAATACTTAGAGCTAGATTAAAAGCTGAGTAAAAGTCAATTTTTTTCAAAAAATAATTTTTGCTGCAGGAACCGATGAGATTAATTTAATTCAAATTAATGGAATTTCCTGTCTCTCTAGTGATGTCATCGGACAATGTGTTGCACTGTTAAGAGCTCATACTGTGTACAAGCGAAAGTCTATTACAGTCCACACAATGAATTCTAATCCAGCAGCACAAGAAGTGACTAAATGAAACACAAGTTTATATGCGCAGTGTCTATATAATCAGTGCTGCTGCACCTGCAGTAAACATGCAGAGTAATCGCTGGGAGAGGGCTTAAGTCAAATTTTAAAAATGTGATTCTTAAAATTCAAATGCAATGCCTGCATCAAATCACATTGGAAAAAATCCTGTGTACAGCAGTAGTGTTCGACTTGCACCAAAGTGAGTTTGGGGACTAAACTATCCATTTAAAGGGTCTTGATCACTGAAAAAGAATGAAGAAGAAAAATGAAAAACGGGGGAAAAAAATCTTTTGTACTAATGCCGAAAAACCAAGACAAAAAAAAATAGCTTAGGTGAAAAGTGTTTAATATTTGTGTTCTGTCTACTCTATATGACATTTAGGTACAGCTGTGTATATTTTGAGGATTATCCTGTACTGTTAATATAGATGGAGTGTTCATCTGTAGGCAGAGTTGTAACAGTGGATTTAGCATTACAGCCTTGTGCCCTTGCATCAAGCACACCTCCGAAGATTGCAAATGGACCTTTTTTTTTAGGGGGGGTGGCTCAATGTGGGACTTGGGGGTGGGCCATATTTAGGTGACTTCATGGACAGTTGAGAACTACTTTTGCCATTTAGAATAAGAATAATACATTTTACTAATAAAAAAAAGTAAGATATAAACACATTTACTGCCGTTTTACTATATGATGGGTCACCAGAGGAGGAACAGAGGGATTTGGGCCAAACAAAGGGGTCTTTTCCTCCTAAACAGGCAGCATTGAGAGGGATTATCCAGGTGCAGCTCGATCCATACATGTCTGTGTTCAGTAAAGGCTGTGGTAGAAGCGGTACGTGTTTCCTGCACACATGCTTTGCATGCACATGACACGCTCTGTGTCCTTGCATATGAGCATTATAGAAGCTGTAACCTTGCTCTGGTGTAAAGAGGGGATTGTACCCACTGACTTGCTCCCGGGGAGGGCAGAGGAGAATGTTAGAGCGAGGGGTGTAATTACAGACTCCACTCATTTGAATTTAAGGCATCACGATTCTCTGTTGACTCTCCGGGTGGCCGGGGCAGCATGTTCCTTTGCATCTGATAAACACTGATAAACACAGTCCTATTAATTCATTAAGTGGAAATCAATGCCGACTTCTCCTGTGCTCTCCCAGGTTATCCCACCCATCTAATAAGGAGGAATCTGTCTATTAACCTGACAAGGTGGCATTGGTTTTAATGCAGCCACTGTTACCAGAGCCTGTCCCTGTGAAAGGGGCCAGTGTTAGGGGAAAGACAAGTAACACAAAACAGGATTATTCATGAAAAGGGGAATTGTCAAGGGATTTTCTCAGTTAAGGCCAAAGTAGATTAATTTTTTTACATTCTGCGACTTTGGTCTTAAGTTTGAAATTACCTTGTCAATTTCCTGCTATTTCCATGAATTAGGTCTCAGCTGTCCCTAATATAACAGACAGGATTAGTGCATTGGGGGTAAAGCAGGAAAAAACACAATTTACAAAGCACATCTGAGTGAGTATGAAATACATAATTCAAATAAGACCTGCTGGCCAATGACAATGTTTCGTGGTGATGACATCACCTATTGCGCTGAAAGATCTGTACATTGTATTAGCAAAATGCCACAAACGTTTATAAAAAAAGGGGAAATGTGTGGCTTGATATGAAACTGAATTAATTTGACAATGGGAAATGTGTCATTTGCTAACAGGTCACAATGTGATGTCATAAGCAAGATACACAGACACATTTAAAACACATTTTTCTCTTATTTTCTGCATTTGCTGCAATTCTCTCAACACAATGTAAAGATCATTTTTCATTCGCTACATTTGCATTACAAGCCATGTGTAGATGACAGACAGATCAAGAGCTGATCAAATCAAAGCACCTTGGAGCAATCTGACCACAGAAATATGCTGAGAAAGGGAACCACAGAAGGAATCCGGGGAGGGGGGGGGGGGGGTGGCGCCTGGCAGTTATGGCCCCCTGAGATGATATTCTATTTAGATGTTCTCTCCAGCGGGGGTCAGTCAGCTCCCTAAGAGATTTTCACAAGCGTATTTATAAATTAGCCAAGAGGGGGAAATAAATAGAACGGGAAAAAGAAAAAATAATTTCCAGCTGATTTATACTCTGGCTCGGAGATAAATTCACTCTGAAATTATCTAGGAGGAAAAGCCAAACATTGAAGGAAAAAAAACAAAAAAAAACAGAAAAACAAACAACAGAAAAAAAACCAAACAACATAAATTGATGTGCCGCTTTGTTTGCAGGATGCAACTGTTGTTTGATTACAATTACCAATTCCGGGGCTGGCTAAGCGTGTTTGGAATTCCAGTATGACACCAGTCCCTAGTAGAGAAATGCCTAGACATACGCCTGAGCTGCAAATCAGGTGATTTAAATGCACTATATTATATAATATTATTATATATTATAGGTAATATCACTTCTGACACCTTCCTAACGCCCCCTGTTTTATGCTTGTAGTATGCATACTTTAGGGAGCACTGGATGTGATAAAGCCTGCACTTTGGTCTACATTATATGGATTACAGCCTTGGACCTTGTGTCTCCTATTGTATGGACAAATCAATGAGAGTGTAGTATATATATATATATATATAAACATATTTACAGAATGCATTGGTTGCATAGACATTTATACAAAACATGGGGTCTATCATCAAACAGTGAACTGGGGAGATCTGGCAGCAGAATTTAAAAACATGGGACAAAAAAGTGTCATAAAATGTCTGCAAGTCGGAGTCTAAGGTATTTATTCATGAAAGAGAAAACTCTAGGGAACTGAAAAGAGAAATTCAAAATTAAGGCCAAAATAGCTGAATAGGAGACTCTTTCTAACTGGGCTACTTTGGCCTTATGTTTGGAATTCCCTGGTCAACTCCCTGCAGTTCTCTCTTTAATAAATAACATCCTATATTTTAAGACTGCAGATCCTTCCAGTTAATAATGACAAGTCCTATGAGATGGCAGTATGTAGGATGTATATACACACACAATCCAATTCATTAATCATGGCAGGTCCTATGAGATGGCAGTATGTAGTAAGTATATACACACAGACACAATCCATTTCATTAATCATGGCAGGTCCTATGAGATGGCAGTATGTAGGATGTATATACACACACAGACACAATCCAATTCATTAAACATGGTAGGTCATATGAGATGGCAGTATGTAGCATGTATATACACACAGTGTATATACATGCTACACAGGCAGTATGTTATCTCAAAGGACCTGCTATGCTTAATTATTTGACCTGTGTCTGTGTGTATATACATCCTACATACTACCATCTCATAGGACCTGCCATGATTAATTTAACGGACTGTGTATGTTGTACACTGTCAGGCTGCGCTCTCCATGAATTGTATTGTGTGTGTGTGTATATACATCCTACATACTGCCAGGCTGCACTTAACATGAATTGGATTGTGTGTGTGTGTATATACATCCTACATACTGCCAGGCTGCACTTAACATGAATTGGATTGTGTGTGTGTGTATATACATCCTACATACTGCCGGGCTGCACTTTACATGAATTGGATTGTGTGTGTGTGTGTGTATATACATCCTACATACTGCCAGGCTGCACTTAACATGAATTGGATTGTGTGTGTGTGTATATACATCCTACATACTGCCGGGCTGCACTTTACATGAATTGGATTGTGTGTGTGTGTGTATACATCCTACATACTGCCAGGCTGCACTTTACATGAATTGGATTGTGTGTGTGTGTATATACATCCTACATACTGCCGGGCTGCACTTTACATGAATTGGATTGTGTGTGTGTGTGTGTGTGTATATACATCCTACATACTGCTGGGCTGCACTTTACATGAATTGGATTGTGTCTGTGTATATACATCCTACATACTGCCGGGCTGCCCTTTACATGAATTGGATTGTGTGTGTCTGCGTGTATATACATCCTACATACTGCCGGGCTGCACTTTACATGAATTGGATTGTGTGTGTGTGTATATACATCCTACATACTGCCGGGCTGCACTTTACATGAATTGGATTGTGTGTGTGTGTGTATATACATCCTACATACTGCCGGGCTGCACTTTACATGAATTGGATTGTGTGTGTGTGTATATACATCCTACATACTGCCGGGCTGCACTTTACATGAATTGGATTGTGTCTGTGTGTATATACATCCTACATACTGCTGGGCTGCACTTTACATGAATTGGATTGTGTCTGTGTGTATATACATCCTACATACTGCCGGGCTGCACTTTACATGAATTGGATTGTGTGTGTGTGTATATACATCCTACATACTGCCGGGCTGCACTTTACATGAATTGGATTGTGTCTGTGTGTGTATATACATCCTACATACTGCCAGGCTGCACTTTACATGAATTGGATTGTGTGTGTGTGTGTGTATATACATCCTACATACTGCCGGGCTGCACTTTACATGAATTGGATTGTGTGTGTGTGTGTGTATATACATCCTACATACTGCCGGGCTGCACTTTACATGAATTGGATTGTGTGTGTGTGTATATACATCCTACATACTGCCGGGCTGCACTTTACATGAATTGGATTGTGTCTGTGTGTGTATATACATCCTACATACTGCCAGGCTGCACTTTACATGAATTGGATTGTGTGTGTGTGTGTATATACATCCTACATACTGCCGGGCTGCACTTTGCATGAATTGGATTGTGTGTGTGTGTATATACATCCTACATACTGCCAGGCTGCACTTTACATGAATTGGATTGTGTGTGTGTGTGTATATACATCCTACATACTGCCAGGCTGCACTTTACATGAATTGGATTGTGTCTGTGTGTGTGTATATACATCCTACATACTGCCGGGCTGCACTTTACATGAATTGGATTGTGTCTGTGTGTGTGTATATACATCCTACATACTGCCGGGCTGCACTTTACATGAATTGGATTGTGTGTGTGTATATACATCCTACATACTGCCGGGCTGCACTTTACATGAATTGGATTGTGTGTGTGTGTGTATATACATCCTACATACTGCCGGGCTGCACTTTGCATGCTCTTTCTGCAGCCTGTGGAACGTGTATTTTTCCCTGGACGATTCTGCTTCTCTGAATGCACATGTTGTGACCTTCAGAGAGTCCCTTGTCTTTCTTCCTCCCAAACACGGAGCAGGATGATGAGGGGTCTTATTACCTGTTCTAAACCCAGCGCTATGGAAATAATAGATTGTTATTACGCAGTATTGGTGGCTGATCACCATAATGTGATACATTCATTATGATCCTAATGACAGAGGGAACCAATGCACCTCAATAACAAACAAGACCCAGACATCACTGTGCATCAATAGCTCACAGATCCAGCAGGCTCCACACAGGAGATAAACCGGCTAATGAAATATCATTATGGCCTTTGCTTTATGAGTCTATTGACCAGACACATCGGATTATCACCAGGATAATAGTAAATATCCATGCACGGTGCATGCTTTGATCCACTTACTGGGAGTGCTCTAGCTGGGGGGGTTTGTTAACCCTTTGTGTGCCATAAACCATCCCACCCAACTTCTATCCCTGAGCTTGGGAGGTCTCTGCGCATCCTGACATCACATGCCGATATGTCTCCTGAACCCTGCTTACTGCTGAGCGACACCTCATTCCTGAAAAGTGAGACAGAGGTCCAATGTCAGCAGGAGGGTCTCTGAAAAGCAGGAAGGTCCCTGTGGTTTGGCCCAAAGCTTCAGCTGCCCTGGGACTGTGAGGATCCCATTCCCAGGACTGGATAGTAAATGTGAGGAGATGATTAGCAAAGGTCTAGACAGCAATATAAACAGATAATAAACTGAAGACAAGAGTCGGGAATAATCAGCACAATGTCTCATTAATACACGTCCAATAGGAGATTTGCACAGTAGAAATTCACTGACCGGTGGTCTCTTAGCTGAGAGGTCAGCCCACTCCAAAATACAATGCAGACGGCAGCTTGTGGCTTAATGCTTGCACGGTACAGGATATATCAGCAGACACAAACTGGATCCAAAACATATAATCCACAGCCACTCCAGCATAGACAGTAGACACTACAACTGGGGTACCGTAGGCAGCAGAGCTGACACTTCACACGATAGAGCAGCAGATGATAACTAATGCACAGTCTGATCTTGCAATAGACACTAGTATATTTATACAGACTTTACTTAGGTTAAAGGGACTCTGTCACCTAAACACTGCTTACACTGTGACTGCAGAGAATACAAAAAGGAAAAATAATCTATACGTTGTGTTAGCAGTATACTAAGGCGTTCTCCTGCTTCTGACATCACTGGGGGCTTAATACGCAAATGAACTATTTATAATTTTGGGGGGGAAATATGTTGTTGGCAAATCAGGTGATGTCATATGCAGAAGAAACCAGGGAACATTTAAAACAGATGTTTCTCTTATTTTGGATGTTGGGTTTCCCACTATAGCACAAGTGCCAAACTCCCTCCCAAAGCTCCGGTTATTACAAGAAATGATAAAATAATAACAGTCTGAATGTGGTGCTGGCTGAGGCTACTGTGTGTTGTACTAGAAGAGCAGCTGCCGGGACTGCAGGTGGCCAGGCGCTGATCTAGTATCTCCTCATAGTTGCGAGATAATTGTGTGTATGAAAATAAACAAGTTAGGAGCCAGCAGTATTTAAACACAAACTGACAGTGTGATTTTCCTGCAGATGGCAGATGGTGATATTGTGCAATCATTACAATAGCAGGACTCCAGTCCACAAACTCCACAGTTCACTAGCAGTTCAGATCGTCAGGGTTTATGAAGCTCTGCGCTGGCTCTCATTAACCATTCGAGTTCCAGCGCACCGCCTCAGACATGAATCACCCCTTTGGCACCTCAAAACTCAGAGACAGGCGGAATCTGTTTCCAAACCATGTGGCTCCAACAGTTTTTCCAAGGAGAGCCAATTCTCAAGGAGGAGATGGTCGAGCCACTTTCCTGGCCGGCGTGGGGGGATTCCTTTGTTACAGGGGATAGTGTATGACTGCCATACAGTCTGTATGTGACCTGTAACCCTCTGACCAATTTAATATAACTAGAAACATTTTATTTAAATAATCTGAATACTTTCATTAGTCCCTGGCCTTACCTTATATCTAGGATAGCCTTATACCTATCCCATGCATGCTTAAACTCCTTCACTGTATTAACCTCTACCACTTATACTGGAAGACTATTCCATACATCCACTACCCTCTCAGTAATGTAATACTTTCATTAGTCCCTGGCCTTACCTTATATCTAGGATAGCCTTATACCTATCCCATGCATGCTTAAACTCCTTCACTGTATTAACCTCTACCACTTCTACTGGAAGATTATTCCATGCATCCACTACCCTCTCAGTAATGTAATACTTTCATTAGACCCTGGCCTTATCTTATATCTAGGATAGCCTTATACCTATCACATGTATGCATAAACTCCTTCACTGTATTAACCTCTACCGCTTCTTCTGGAAGACTATTCCATGCATCCACTACCCTCTCAGTAAAGTAATACTTTCATTAGTCCCTGGCCTTATCTTATATCTAGGATAGCCTTATACCTATCCCAGGCATGCTTAAACTCCTTCACTGTATTAACCTCTACCACTTCTACTGGAAGACTATTCCATACATCCACTACCCTCTCAGTAAAGTAATACTTTCATTAGTCCCTGGCCTTATCTTATATCTAGGATAGCCTTATACCTATCCCATGCATGCATAAACTCCTTCACTGTATTAACCTCTACCACTTCTACTGGAAGACTATTCCATGCATCCACTACCCTCTCAGTAAAGCAATACTTTCATTAGTCCCTGGCCTTATCCTATATCTAGGATAGCCTTATACCTATCCCATGCATGGTTAAACTCCTTCACTGTATTAACCTCTACCACTTCTACTGGAAGACTATTCCATGCATCCACCACCCTCTCAGTAATGTAAAACTTTCATTAGTCCCTGGCCTTATCTTATATCTAGGATAGCCTTATACCTATCCCATGCATGCTTAAACTCCTTCACTGTATTAACCTCTACCACTTCTACTGGAAGACTATTCCATACATCCACTACCCTCTCAGTAATGTAATATTTTCATTAGTCCCTGGCCTTATCTTATATCTAGGATATCCTTATACCTATCCCATGCATGCTTAAACTCCTTCACTGTATTAATCTCTACCACTTCTACTGGAAGACTATTCCATACATCCACTACCCTCTCAGTAAAGTAATACTTTCATTAGTCCCTGGCCTTATCTTATATCTAGGATAGCCTTATACCTATCCCATGCATGCTTAAACTCCTTCACTGTATTAACCTCTACCACTTCTACTGGAAGACTATTCCATACATCCACTACCCTCTCAGTAAAGTAATACTTTCATTAGTCCCTGGCCTTATCTTATATCTAGGATAGCCTTATACCTATCCCATGCATGCATAAACTCCTTCACTGTATTAACCTCTACCACTTCTACTGGAAGACTATTCCATGCATCCACTACCCTCTCAGTAAAGTAATACTTTCATTAGTCCCTGGCCTTATCCTATATCTAGGATAGCCTTATACCTATCCCATGCATGGTTAAACTCCTTCACTGTATTAACCTCTACCACTTCTACTGGAAGACTATTCCATACATCCACTACCCTCTCAGTAATGTAATACTTTCATTAGTCCCTGGCCTTATCTTATATCTAGGATAGCCTTATACTTATCCCATGCATGCTTAAACTCCTTCACTGTATTAACCTCTACCACTTCTACTGGAAGACTATTCCATACATCCACTACCCTCTCAGTAATGTAATATTTTCATTAGTCCCTGGCCTTATCTTATATCTAGGATATCCTTATACCTATCCCATGCATGCTTAAACTCCTTCACTGTATTAATCTCTACCACTTCTACTGGAAGACTATTCCATACATCCACTACCCTCTCAGTAAAGTAATACTTTCATTAGTCCCTGGCCTTATCTTATATCTAGGATAGCCTTATACCTATCCCATGCATGCTTAAACTCCTTCACTGTATTAACCTCTACCACTTCTACTGGAAGACTATTCCATACATCCACTACCCTCTCAGTAAAGTAATACTTTCATTAGTCCCTGGCCTTATCTTATATCTAGGATAGCCTTATACCTATCCCATGCATGCATAAACTCCTTCACTGTATTAACCTCTACCACTTCTACTGGAAGACTATTCCATGCATCCACTACCCTCTCAGTAAAGTAATACTTTCATTAGTCCCTGGCCTTATCCTATATCTAGGATAGCCTTATACCTATCCCATGCATGGTTAAACTCCTTCACTGTATTAACCTCTACCACTTCTACTGGAAGACTATTCCATACATCCACTACCCTCTCAGTAATGTAATACTTTCATTAGTCCCTGGCCTTATCTTATATCTAGGATAGCCTTATACTTATCCCATGCATGCTTAAACTCCTTCACTGTATTAACCTCTACCACTTCTACTGGAAGACTATTCCATACATCCACTACCCTCTCAGTAAAGTAATACTTTCATTAGTCCTTGATCTTATCTTATATGTAGGATAGCCTTATACCTATCCCATGCATGCTTAAACTCCTTCACTGTATTAACCTCTACCACTTCTACTGGAAGACTATTCCATACATCCACCACCCTCTCAGTAATGTAATACTTTCATTAGTCCCTGGCCTTATCTTATATCTAGGATGCCTTATACTTATCCCATGCATGCTTAAACTCCTTCACTGTATTAACCTCTACCACTTCTACTGGAAGACTTTTCCATACATCCACTACCCTCTCAATAATGTAATACTTTCATTAGTCCCTGGCCTTATCTTATATCTAGGATAGCCTTATACTTATCCCATGCATGCTTAAACTCCTTCACTGTATTAACCTCTACCACTTCTACTGGAAGACTATTCCATACATCCACTACCCTCTCAGTAAAGTAATACTTTCATTAGTCCGTGATCTTATCTTATATCTTGGATAGCCTTATACCTATCCCATGCATGCTTAAACTCCTTCACTGTATTAACCTCTACCACTTCTACTGGAAGACTATTCCATATATCCACTACCCTCTCAGTAAAGTAATACTTTCATTAGTCCTTGATCTTATCTTATATCTAGGATAGCCTTATACCTATCCCATGCATGCTTAAACTCCTTCACTGTATTAACCTCTACCACTTCTACTGGAAGACTATTCCATACATCCACCACCCTCTCAGTAATGTAATACTTTCATTAGTCCCTGGCCTTCTTATATCTAGGATAGCCTTATACCTATCCCATGCATGCTTAAACTCCTTCACTGTATTAACCTCTACCACTTCTACTGGAAGACTATTCCATACATCCACCACCCTCTCAGTAATGTAATACTATCATTAGTCCCTGGCCTTATCTTATATCTAGGATGCCTTATACTTATCCCATGCATGCTTAAACTCCTTCACTGTATTAACCTCTACCACTTCTACTGGAAGACTATTCCATGCATCCACTACCCTCTCAGTAATGTAATACTTTCATTAGTCCCTGGCCTTATCTTATATCTAGGATAGCCTTATACTTATCCCATGCATGCTTAAACTCCTTCACTGTATTAACCTCTACCACTTCTACTGGAAGACTATTCCATACACCCACTACCCTCTCAGTAATGTAATACTTTCATTAGTCCCTGGCCTTATCTTATATCTAGGATACCCTTATACCTATCCCACGCATGCTTAAACTCCTTCACTGTATTAACCTCTACCACTTCTACTGGAAGACTATTCCATGCATCCACTACCCTCTCAGTAATGTAATACTTTCATTAGTCCCTGGCCTTATCTTATATCTAGGATACCCTTATACCTATCCCACGCATGCTTAAACTCCTTCACTGTATTAACCTCTACCACTTCTACTGGAAGACTATTCCATGCATCCACTACCCTCTCAGTAATGTAATACTTTCATTAGTCCCTGGCCTTATCTTATATCTAGGATAGCCTTATACCTATCCCATGCATGCTTAAACTCCTTCACTGTATTAACCTCTACCACTTCTACTGGAAGACTATTCCATACATCCACTACCCTCTCATTAATGTAATACTTTCATTAGTCCCTGGCCTTATCTTATATCTAGGATAGCCTTATACTTATCCCATGCATGCTGTACAGACAATGCTATATTTTATATTTCATAGTATCTAGAAATTCACACTATATTTTAAACACAGACTGTGCCTGTCTGTAACTTGTTAATATAAGCACATTTTATAGGCAAATAGAATCTGTTCAGATAGGCGGTGAGAACGACGGAATAAATGAATCAATCAGGAGGAAAAAAATAAACAACATTTATTTCAGAGCAGATCCCCCATTACTGTGCGATGTAACACAAAGTGCAATGTTACAGGCACCTCCACAAAATACATACAATGATTTCATATGTAAAGTATGCCCCAAAGAGAAAATATCACAGAAAACAACAGACTGGAAAAGATTGGGTCCTCTGAAGAGGAGGGGCTCATAACTTGGGCAATAATAAGAATTGTGTTCATTGCTGAAAGAGTGGTATATATGCATGGTAGAGCCTGCCAGCAAAGGAACCAGTGCAGTGCAAGAAATAGGTGTGCTTCATCCATTATAGGTATATTGTTATTTGTGCTAAATAAATTTTTTGGAAAAAGCAAGGAGTTTGTACAGAGCAGACATATAATAATACCAGGCATAGGCGTGCGCACGGGGTGTGCCGGGTGTGCCTGGGCACACCCTAATCCAGGGCCAGCGCCACCAGTAAGGCGACCTAGGCAGCTGCCTAGGGCGCATCTTGGCTGGGGGCGCCGGAACCCTGCTTCCAAAAAAAAAAAAAAAAATCCTCCTCCTTACTTACCTCGTCGGCGTCGCTGCGTCTCCGGTGCTGGGCCGCCTGTGGCTGAGAGGGAAGCGTTGTGCGCTCCCCTCCAGCCAATGCGCATTCAGTAAAGTTTTTTTTTTTTAAACTTTATTGAAAGCGCATTGGCTGGAGGGGAGCGCACAACGCTTCCCTCTCAGTCACAGGCGGCCCAGCACCGGAGACAGAGCAGCAGCAGCAGCAGCGACGAGGTAAGTAAAGGAAAGAAGGCCTGGCTGGCATATTGGGTGGCTAAGTCCTGGCATATTTTGGGGGAAAGTCCTGGCATATTGCTGGGGACAGTCCTGGCATATTGCTGGGGAAAGTCCTGGCATTTTGCTGGGGACAGTCCTGGCATATTGGGTGTTTAAGTCCTGGCATATTGGGTAGCTAAGTCCAGGCATATTTTGGGGGAAAGTCCTGGCATATTGGGTAGCTAAGTCCAGGCATATTTTGGGGGAAAGTCCTGGCATATTGAGGGGCATAATCCTGGGATATTGAGGGGCTTAATCCTGGCATATTGAGGGGCATAATCCTGGGATAAAGAGGGGCATAATAATGGGACATTGAGGGGCATAATCCTGGGATATTGAAGGGAATAATCCTGGCATATTGAGGGGCATAATCCTGGGGTATTGAGGGGCATAATCCTGGCATATTGAGCGGCATAATCCTGGGATATTGAGGGGAATAATCCTGGCATATTGTGGGGCATAATCCTGGGATATTGAGGGGAATAATCCTGGCATATTGTGGGCATAATCCTGGGATATTGAGGGGAATAATCCTGGCATATTGTGGGCATAATCCTGGGATATTGAGGGGAATAATCCTGGCATATTGGGTGGCTAAATCCTGGCATATTGCGGAGCATAATCCTGGGGTATTGAGGGGAATAATCCTGGCATATTGGGTGGCTAAATCCTGGCATATTGCGGCGCATAATCCTGGGGTATTGAGGGGAATAATCCTGGCATATTGGGTGGCTAAATCCTGGCATATTGCGGAGCATAATCCTGGGGTATTGAGGGGAATAATCCTGGCATATTGGGTGGCTAAATCCTGGCATATTGCGGAGCATAATCCTGGGGTATTGAGGGGAATAATCCTGGCATATTGGGTGGCTAAATCCTGGCATATTGCGGAGCATAATCCTGGGGTATTGAGGGGAATAATCCTGGCATATTGAGACTTAAGTTATGTTACTTATTCTCCACCATTCTTAATAGGGGGCTTTATTGCAACATGTAACTCTGTTAACTCTCTTTTAATTTAAATGCTGAGAAAGGGGTGGAACATGTGATGTCATGATATGGGAAAATAATATGATAATGGGGGGGGGGGGGGACGCCGTGTGCGGCGTGTGTGTTTGTGCTTTAGGGTGCACACCCTAATGCAATAGGCTGCGCACGCCTATGATACCAGGTGAATGATAACTATACTTGCAGTGTGTGCTACATATATTACACAGGAGCCTGTACAGAGCACACATATAATAATACCAGGTGAATGATAGCTATACTTGTAATGTGTGCATACATATATTACACAGGAGTCTGTACAGAGCAGACATATAATAATACCAGGTGAATGATAACTATACTTGCAGTGTGTGCATACATATATTACACAGGAGTCTGTACAGACATATAATATTACCAGGTGAATGATAACTATACTTGCAGTGTGTGCATACATATATTACACAGGAGTCTGTACAGAGCACACATATAATAATACCAGGTGAATGATAACTATACTTGCAGTGTGTGTATACATATATTACACAGGAGTCTGTACAGAGCACACATATAATATTACCAGGTGAATGATAACTATACTTGCAGTGTGTGCATACATATATTACACAGGAGTCTGTACAGAGAAGACATATAATAATACCAGGTGAATGATAACTATACTTGCAGTGTGTGCTACATATATTACACAGGAGCCTGTACAGTGCAGACATCTATACTTGCAGTGTGTGCATACATATATTACACAGGAGTCTGTACAGAGCATACATATAATAATACCATGTGAATGATAACTATACTTGCAGTGTGTGCATACATATATTACACAGGAGTCTGTACAGAGCAGACATATAATAATACCAGGTGAATGATAACTATACTTGCAGTGTGTGCATACATATATTACACAGGAGTCTGCACAGAGCAGACATATAATAATACCAGGTGAATGATAACTATACTTGCAGTGTGTGCATACATATATTACACAGGAGTCTGTACAGAGTAGACATATAATAAAAGCAGGTGAATGATAACTATACTTGCAGTGTGTGCATACATATATTACACAGGAGTCTGTACAGAGCAGACATATAATAATACCAGATGAATGATAACTATACTTGCAGTGTGTGCATACATGTATTACACAGGAGCCTGTACAGAGCACACATATAATAATACCAGGTGAATGATAACTATACTTGCAGTGTGTGCATACATATATTACACAGGAGTCTGTACAGAGCACACATATAATAATACCAGGTGTATGATAACTATACTTGCAATGTGTGCATACATATATTACACAGGAGTCTGTACAGAGCAGACATATAATAATACCAGGTGAATGATAACGATCCTTGCAGTATATATGTGTTATCAGCTGGGTGGCTACCCTAGTGGGGTTGAGTGGCAACCCTCGCATTTGCTCGTTATCATGATTCCTTCTGTCTGTATAATTCTCTGCATCGTCCATAACAGACAGTAACTGTCAGATTTGGAGATTTATCAGCCGTATCTCTGGAAATCTTTAGTATTGTGTTTACATTGTCCGATGTGGAACGGAGCCAGGGAAGCTGAGATATATATCGGACATCGTAAAAAATTATTAACGCCTCTAAAGCTCCCCCTTAAGTTTCAGTCTCCTGTCATTCCCGCTGCCTGGGAAACTCGCTACCAGCTGATAAAGAAATTCTCTGCTGACGGCTCCTGGGACCCGTATTTCACAATGAGATCGTTCTCTATCCTTTTTCCATTTCTTGACTTTAAATCTGATTTATCTCCAGCCGGCGCTAGGCAGGTCCTGCAGCATTTCACATATCTGCTCCACTTGGCCAAGCACACCTCAGATATTTGGTAAAAACCAAACAGTTAAAGGTACAGACGCCAAACCTGCTTATAAAGAGATTTATTTCATGAGATTGGTTTTATCTGTGCAAACGTCACTGACTTTGTAATTTTAGCAAATAGTCAAACTGTGTAAAAACTCACGTTCCTGATGCTGATCAAATCTCCAGAAATCCAGTGTAGACATTACTGGTGTAGATGACTATTGTAGCTGGAAACATCTTTTATGTATGCCCCATTATCAGCAGCATCACTCCTGTGTTCCAATGGGCAGAGGCCCATTATCAGCATCATCACTCCTATGTTCCAATGGGCAGAGCCCCATTATCAGCAGCATCCCTCCTGTGTTCCAATGGGCAGAGGCCCATTATCAGCAGCATCACTCCTGTGTTCCAATGGGCAGAGGCCCATTATCAGCATCATCACTCCTATGTTCCAATGGGCAGAGCCCCATTATCAGCAGCATCACTCCTGTGTTCCAATGGGCAGAGGCCCATTATCAGCATCATCACTCCTATGTTCCAATGGGCAGAGGCCCATTATCAGCAGCATCGCTCCTATGTTCCAATGGGCAGAGCCCCATTATCAGCAGCATCACTCCTGTGTTCCAATGGACAGACCCCCTTTATCAGCATCATCACTCCTATGTTCCAATGGGCTGAGGCCCATTATCAGAAGCATCACTCCAGTGTTCCAATGGACAGAGACCCATTAACAGCAGCATTACTCCTATGTTCCAATGGGCTGAGCCCCATTATCAGCAGCATGACTCCCTATGTTCCAAAGGGCAGAGGCCCATTATCAGCAGCATGACTCCTGTTTTCCAGTGGCACAATGCAGTGGCAGCTAATCCAAGTTTATCATTTTAACAGTCATTTGATGAAGGTTTGCATGGAAAACAATGAAGATCCAAAGTGACCCCCAAACTTTTGAACAGTAATGTATATATCAGCATACACCTGTACATGTGCAGCATTCATCCTCCAAGAGAATCAGAACTTCTGGATATCAAATGACAACTGTTGGGGGAACGTGTGCTGATTTACATGACCTGTGTACAAGTTCTGCACTTCAGTGGCGTTCGCATGCACAATCCATTGGGAAGAATGATAAATATATGGTGAAATCTGTAAACACATCTACAAATCATCAAACAAATATTAACCCGATTCATGTGGTGGATTAGAATATGCTGACATCATGTAGACATTGGTTTGTATGTGACATCGAAGACTGATGAATATATAAATGTGTATTATTTAATGGGTTATGAGTCTCACACTGACGGATCACAGATGATGCATTGAATTGGTCTCAATCTACACAATGCTTAAACTGCAAATGTAGAGAATAAAAAATGATTAAAAGCAACAAATGCATAAAATAAAACAAAAAGAATCTGTTCTAAAAGTATCTGTGGAGTCTTCTGCTTATGACATCAGTTTTCATTTGCATAATAAGCCACAAGGTGATGTCATAAGCAGGAGAAGCCACAGACACATTGTTTTTTTACATCTCTCTTATTTCATGCGCTTGTTTACAGGTTTGCTAACACAATGTATCATTTTTATTCTCTACAGTCACAGTATAGACAATGTTTAGTCCCTTTACCTCTTGTGACAATACGATTAATGATCAGTATACTAAGACACATGCCACTGCTGTCTCAGCCTTGCTTGGCACTGGTTGCTGATGGGGGTCCACGGGTCAGAGTGAGAGGGGAGAGATTCCCTCCTGGAGTTTTATCCGTGGCTTTGTCAATGCTCTGCAAGTAATGCTTTTAAAGTTATTGATTTCTCAGGGTGGGGGGGGCACAAACTCCAAATAAAACAAGAGAGGAGAACAAGCGCATTACATTTTGTTTTGTTTAGGTTTTTTTTTATATATATAAAGTACATTGGTAACAATGGCCAAAAGGTATGGAGTAATTCTGGTGGATCCTTGTGGCAAAGAACTGGTCAAACAGCAATATAAAAACCACTGAGGATATGAGAAAAGCAATGAAAGCCGAACAAAAGAGTAATAAGACTGCAGTATGTGGGTAAAACAAGTAAATCAAATATAGAAAAAAAAAAAAATATATATATATATAGACCACGCACAATAAATAGTGTAAAATAGACTGAGGCTTCGAGGAGGAAGATGAAATATAGCTCAGCGGTGATGGGGTTAAGAGGTATCACACTGAATGATCAGGAGGGGAGTTCTAGACAGTGCAAGTGGGAGCCTGCGAGACATGTTGGGAAAGGTTACACTGTGCCCTGGAGAATGTATGGGTGTGTTTATAGGGAAAGTATAGTGTTTATAGTTTAAAGGGACAATGTCAGCCTCAAAATCACTTACACTTATACTGTGAATGCAGAGAATAAAATATACTTTACTTATTTACTATACTATACTTAATATGTAAATGAACTACTTTTCAATGGGAAAATGTATAATCTGCATATCAAGCCACAAGGTGATGTCATAAGCACGAGACACATTTTTTCTCTTTATTTATGCATTTTCTTATAATTCTGCTAAAACAATGTACAGATCAGTCTTCACCATTTTATATTCTTTATAATCACAGTATAAGCAATGTTAAGGTTAACAGAGTCCTATGGGAATCCCTTCCTTGATTAATGAACTGATTCCACCTGGGCACACTTACATCCTGCAGGTAAAAGGTACAAGGTATATGTGACAAGCAAAACTCTGCCTGACCTGCAACCCTAACTTTACAATTGGTGGAAACAAACCTGCAGATGTACAGACTCCTGTGTAATATATGTATGCACACACTGCAAGGATAGTTATCATACACCTGATATTATTATATGTCTGCTCTGTACAGACTCCTGTGTAATATATGTATGCACACACTGCAAGTATAGTTATCATTCACCTGGTATTATTATATGTCTGCTCTGTACAGACTCCCGTGTAATATATGTATGCACACACTGCAAGTATAGTTATCATTCACCTGATATTATTATATGTCTGCTCTGTACAGACTCCCGTGTAATATATGTATGCACACACTGCAAGTATAGTTATCATTCACCTGATATTATTAAATGTCTGCTCTGTACAGACTCCTGTGTAATATATGTATGCACACACTGCAAGTATAGTTATCATACACCTGGTATTATTATATGTCTGCTCTGTACAGGCTCCTGTGTAATATATGTATGCACACACTGCAAGTATAGTTATCATTCACCTGGTATTATTATATGTCTGCTCTGTACAGACTCCTGTGTAATATATGTATGCACACACTGCAAGTATAGTTATCATTCACCTGGTATTATTATATGTCTGCTCTGTACAGACTCCTGTGTAATATATGTATGCACACACTGCAAGTATAGTTATCATTCACCTGGTATTATTATATGTCTGCTCTGTACAGACTCCTGTGTAATATATGTATGCACACACTGCAAGTATAGTTATCATTCACATGGTATTATTATATGTCTGCTCTGTACAGACTCCTGTGTTATATATGTATGCACACACTGCAAGTATAGTTATCATTCACCTGGTATTATTATATGTCTGCTCTGTACAGACTCCTGTGTAATATATGTATGCACACACTGCAAGTATAGTTATCATTCACATGGTATTATTATATGTCTGCTCTGTACAGACTCCTGTGTAATATATGTATGCACACATTGCAAGGATAGTTATCATTCACCTGGTATTATTATATGTCTGCCCTGTACAGGCTCCTGTGTTATATATGTATGCACACACTGCAAGTATAGTTATCATTCACCTGGTATTATTATATGTCTGCTCTGTACAGACTCCTGTGTAATATATGTATGCACACACTGCAAGTATAGTTATCATTCACCTGGTATTATTATATGTCTGCTCTGTACAGACTCCTGTGTAATATATGTATGCACACATTGCAAGTATAGTTATCATTCACCTGGTATTATTATATGTCTGCTCTGTACAGACTCCTGTGTAATATATGTATGCACACACTGCAAGTATAGTTATCATTCACCTGGTATTATTATTTGTCTGCTCTGTACAGACTCCTGTGTAATATATGTATGCACACAATGCAAGTCTAGTTATCATTCACCTGGTATTATTATATGTCTGCTCTGTACAGGCTCCTGTGTAATATATGTATGCACACACTGCAAGTATAGTTATCATTCACCTGGTATTATTATATGTCTGCTCTGTACAGGCTCCTGTGTAATATATGTATGCACACACTGCAAGTATAGTTATCATTCACCTGGTATTATTATATGTGTGCTCTGTACAGGCTCCTGTGTAATATATGTATGCACACATTGCAAGTATAGTTATCATTCACCTGGTATTATTATATGTCGCTCTGTACAGACTCCTGTGTAATATATGTATACACACACTGCAAGGATAGTTATCATTCACATGGTATTATTATATGTCTGCTCTGTACAGACTCCTGTGTAATATATGTATGCACACACTGCAAGGATAGTTATCATTCACATGGTATTATTATATGTCTGCTCTGTACAGACTCCTGTGTAATATATGTATGCACACACTGCAAGTATAGTTATCATTCACCTGGTATTATTATATGTTTGCTCTGTACAGGCTCTTGTGTAATATATGTATGCACACAATGCAAGTATAGTTATCATACACCTGGTATTGTTATATGTGAGCTCTGTACAGACTCCTGTGTAATATATGTATGCACACATTGCAAGTATAGTTATCATTCACCTGGTATTATTATATGTCTGCTCTGTACAGGCTCCTGTGTAATATATGTATGCACACACTGCAAGTATAGTTATCATTCACCTGGTATTATTATATGTGTGCTCTGTACAGGCTCCTGTGTAATATATGTATGCACACATTGCAAGTATAGTTATCATTCACCTGGTATTATTATATGTCGCTCTGTACAGACTCCTGTGTAATATATGTATACACACACTGCAAGGATAGTTATCATTCACATGGTATTATTATATGTCTGCTCTGTACAGACTCCTGTGTAATATATGTATGCACACACTGCAAGGATAGTTATCATTCACATGGTATTATTATATGTCTGCTCTGTACAGACTCCTGTGTAATATATGTATGCACACACTGCAAGTATAGTTATCATTCACCTGGTATTATTATATGTTTGCTCTGTACAGGCTCTTGTGTAATATATGTATGCACACAATGCAAGTATAGTTATCATACACCTGGTATTGTTATATGTGAGCTCTGTACAGACTCCTGTGTAATATATGTATGCACACATTGCAAGTATAGTTATCATTCACCTGGTATTATTATATGTCTGCTCTGTACAGGCTCCTGTGTAATATATGTATGCACACATTGCAAGTATAGTTATCATACACCTGGTATTATTATATGTCTGCTCTGTACAGACTTCTGTGTAATATATGTATGCACACATTGCTGGTATAGTTATCATTTACCTGGTATTATTATATGTCTGCTCTGTACAGACTCCTGTGTAATATATGTATGCACACATTGCAGGTATAGTTATCATTTACCTGGTATTATTATATGTCTGCTCTGTACAGGCTCCTGTGTAATATATGTATACACACATTGCAGGTATAGTTATCATTCACCTGGTATTATTATATGTGTGCTCTGTACAGACTCCTGTGTAATATATGTATGCACACACTGCAAGTATAGTTATCATTCACCTGGTATTATTATATGTCTGCTCTGTACAGGCTCCTGTGTAATATATGTATGCAGACACTGCAAGGATAGTTATCATTCACCTGGTATTATTATTTGTCTGCTCTGTACAGACTCCTGTGTAATATATGTATGCACACACTGCAAGTATAGTTATCATTCACCTGGTATTATTATATGTGTGCTCTGTACAGACTCCTGTGCAATATATGTATGTACACGCTGCAAGTATAGTTATCATTCACCTGGTATTATTATATGTCTGCTCTGTACAGGCTCCTGTGTAATATATGTATGCACACACTGCAAGTATAGTTATCATTCACCTGGTATTATTATATGTCTGCTCTGTACAGGCTCCTGTGTAATATATGTATGCACACACTGCAAGTATAGTTATCATTCACCTGGTATTATTATTTGTCTGCTCTGTACAGACTCCTGTGTAATATATGTATGCACACACTGCAAGGATAGTTATCATTCACCTGGTATTATTATTTGTCTGCTCTGTACAGACTCCTGTGTAATATATGTATGCACACACTGCAAGGATAGTTATCATTCACCTGGTATTATTATTTGTCTGCTCTGTACAGACTCCTGTGTAATATATGTATGCACGCACTGCAAGTATAGTTATCATTCACCTGGTATTATTATATGTCTGCTCTGTACAGACTCCTGTGTAATATATGTATGCACACACTGCAAGTATAGTTATCATTCACCTGGTATTATTATATGTCTGCTCTGTACAGACTCCTGTGTAATATATGTATGCACACAATGCAAGTATAGTTATCATTCACCTGGTATTATTATATGTCTGCTCTGTACAGACTCCTGTGTAATATATGTATGCACACACTGCAAGTATAGTTATCATTCACTTGGTATTATTATATGTCTGCTCTGTACAGGCTCCTGTGTAATATGTATGCACACACTGCAAGTATAGTTATCATTCACCTGGTATTATTATATGTCTGCTCTGTACAGACTCCTGTGTAATATATGTATGCACACACTGCAAGTATAGTTATCATTCACCTGGTATTATTATATGTCTGCTCTGTACAGACTCCTGTGTAATATATGTATGCACACATTGCAAGTATAGTTATCATTCACCTGGTATTATTATATGTGTGCTCTGTACACACTCCTGTGTAATATATGTATGCACACACTGCAAGTATATCATTCACCTGGTATTATTATATGCCTGCTCTGTACACACTCCTGTGTAATATATGTATGCACACATTGCAAGTATAGTTATCATTCACCTGGTATTATTATATGTGTGCTCTGTACAGACTCCTGTGTAATATATGTATGCACACACTGCAAGTATATCATTCACCTGGTATTATTATATGTCTGCTCTGTACAGATTCCTGTGTAATATATGTATGCACACATTACAAGTATAGTTATCATTCACCTGGTATTATTATATGTGTGCTCTGTACAGGCTCCTGTGCAATATATGTATGCACACACTGCAAGTATAGTTATCATTCACCTGGTATTATTATATGTGTGCTCTGTACAGGCTCCTGTGTAATATATGTATGCACACACTGCAAGTATAGTTATCATTCACCTGGTATTATTATATGTGTGCTCTGTACAGGTTCCTGTGTAATATATGTATGCACACACTGCAAGTATAGTTATCATTCACCTGGTATTATTATATGTCTGCTCTGTACAGACTCCTGTGTAATATATGTAGCACACACTGCAAGTATAGTTATCATTCACCTGGTATTATTATATGTCTGCTCTGTACAGACTCCTGTGTAATATATGTATGCACACGCTGCAAGTATAGTTATCATTCACCTGGTATTATTATATGTGTGCTCCGTACAGACTCCTGTGTAATATATGTATGTACACGCTGCAAGTATAGTTATCATTCACCTGGTATTATTATATGTCTGCTCTGTACAGACTCCTGTGTAATATATGTATGCACACGCTGCAAGTATAGTTATCATTCACCTGGTATTATTATATGTCTGCTCTGTACAGACTCCTGTGTAATATATGTATGCCCACATTGCAAGTATAGTTATCATTCACCTGGTATTATTATATGTCTGCTCTGTACAGACTCCTGTGTAATATATGTATGCACACACTGCAAGTATAGTTATCATTCACCTGGTATTATTATATGTCTGCTCTATACAGGCTCCTGTGTAATATATGTATGCACACACTGCAAGTATAGTTATCATTCACCTGGTATTATTATATGTCTGCTCTGTACAGACTCCTGTGTAATATATGTAGCACACACTGCAAGTATAGTTATCATTCACCTTGTATTATTATATGTGTGCTCTGTACATACTCCTGTGTAATATATGTATGCACACACTGCAAGTATAGTTATCATTCACCTGGTATTATTATATGTCTGATCTGTACAGACTCCTGTGTAATATATGTATGCACACATTACAAGTATAGTTATCATTCACCTGGTATTATTATATGTGTGCTCTGTACAGGCTCCTGTGCAATATATGTATGCACACACTGCAAGTATAGTTATCATTCACCTGGTATTATTATATGTGTGCTCTGTACAGGCTCCTGTGTAATATATGTATGCACACACTGCAAGTATAGTTATCATTCGCCTGGTATTATTATATGTCTGCCCTGTATAGGCTGCTGTGTAATATATGTCTGCACACACTGCAAGTATAGTTATCATTCACCTTGTATTATTATATGTGTGCTCTGTACATACTCCTGTGTAATATATGTATGCACACACTGCAAGTATAGTTATCATTCACCTGGTATTATTATATGTGTGCTCTGTACAGACTCCTGTGTAATATATGTATGCACACACTGCAAGTATAGTTATCATTCACCTGGTATTATTATATGTCTGCCCTGTACAGGCTCCTGTGTTATATATGTATGCACACACTGCAAGTATAGTTATCATTTACCTGGTATTATTATATGTCTGCTCTGTACAGACTCCTGTGTAATATATGTATGCACACACTACAAGTATAGTTATCATTCACATGGTATTATTATATGTCTGCTCTGTACAGACTCCTGTGTAATATATGTATGTATGCACACACTGCAAGTATAGTTATCAGTCACCTGGTATTATTATATGTCTGCTCTGTACAGACTCCTGTGTAATATATGTATGCACACACTGCAAGTATAGTTATCATTCACCTGGTATTATTATATGTCTGCCCTGTACAGGCTCCTGTGTAATATATGTATGCACACACTGCAAGGATAGTTATCATTCACCTGGTATTATTATATGTCTGCCCTGTACAGGCTCCTGTGTAATATATGTATGCACACACTACAAGTATAGTTATCATTCACCTGGTATTATTATATGTCTGCCCTGTACAGACTCCTGTGTAATATATGTATGCACACACTGCAAGTATAGTTATCATTCACCTGGTATTATTATATGTCTGCTCTGTACAGACTCCTGTGTAATATATGTATGCACACACTGCAAGTATAGTTATCATACACCTGATATTATTATATGTCTGCTCTGTACAGACTCCTGTGTAATATATGTATGCACACATTACAAGTATAGTTATCATTCACCTGGTATTATTATATGTCTGCTCTGTACAGACTCCTGTGTAATATATGTATGCACACACTGCAAGTATAGTTATCATTCACCTGGTATTATTATATGTCTGCCCTGTACAGGCTCCTGTGTTATATATGTATGCACACACTGCAAGTATAGTTATCATTCACCTGGTATTATTATATGTCTGCCCTGTACAGACTCCTGTGTAATATATGTATGCACACACTGCAAGTATAGTTATCATTCACCTGGTATTATTATATGTCTGCTCTGTACAGACTCCTGTGTAATATATGTATGCACACACTGCAAGTATAGTTATCATACACCTGATATTATTATATGTCTGCTCTGTACAGACTCCTGTGTAATATATGTATGCACACATTACAAGTATAGTTATCATTCACCTGGTATTATTATATGTCTGCTCTGTACAGACTCCTGTGTAATATATGTATGCACACACTGCAAGTATAGTTATCATTCACCTGGTATTATTATATGTCTGCCCTGTACAGGCTCCTGTGTTATATATGTATGCACACACTGCAAGTATAGTTATCATTCACCTGGTATTATTATATGTCTGCCCTGTACAGGCTCCTGTGTTATATATGTATGCTCACATTGCAAGTATAGTTATCATTTACCTGGTATTATTATTAGTCTGCCCTGTACAGGCTGCTGTGTAATATATGTCTGCTCTGTACTGGTTCCCATGCAATGTTTATATATCCACATTCTCTGAGGCTCCAGCCACATGCTGGGGTCTGAGCGGGAGGATCTTTTTTAGTAAATTAAACAGATATTCATATTTCAATAAATGCAATACATTTCTATAATTATTTAACTATAATAAACAAGTCAAAATGGGTAATTTATGTACTTACTGCCTCTGGGTAACAAGCTACAGTTGTACTCTGTATTTACGCGCGATACCTAAAGTCATGTTGGACAGGTAAAGCCACCTCCGTGACTACAGCTATTTTGATTACAGTTTCCTGATGGCTGAGCATGCTGGGAGTTGTAGCACAGAAACTAGCAAGTAAAAGTTTGTCTATCCCTGGTATTAGCATCGATATATCGATTTTTACTGATTGTTTACTAACATATAAGGATTTACTCAATAAAGAGAAGATTGAGGAGCGCTGCAGGGAATTGAGATGTTAATGTCAATCTTTAGACCAATGTAGGTTCAGCTAATGCAGCTGAATGGGAGAATCCTTCCGACTCAACTACTTTGGCCATAAGTTTGAAATTCCCGTCAAATCCCTGCCGTTCTCTTGTTATGGAGTTGATCCTTTAGAGTGTGTGTAATATGACTGGCTCTCTCATGGAGGTACCACCTGGAGCTTTCCATTCCTTCGTCTGTTAGGGGAAACATTAGCAGATATGGGATGGAGGCCTGTCACATATAATAAGTGTTGGTGTAAGTTCATTAGTCCTTGGGTGATAATATTAATGATAACGTCCAGGTTGCTGGGCCTGGGAGATACTATATGAATGATGCTCGGTTCAAATCTATTATCTTGTCAATCTCTATGGTTAATAACAAGGATGTGGTTTTTGCTGCACTTCAATGGGGCGTCTGCTCTCTCTTCCTCATCCTAAAAACATGATACCAGAGAAGAGATGACTTGATTCTTCGCCCACGTCTTCCTGGGGACCTGACAGGGCTAGTCTCCAACATTGATCATGACAGTGGCGCGAAATACGTCAAACATGCTGCTGTTTTTTCAACTCATCCCATGTCGCTTTGTTGCTTTTAAAAGGTCCAAGGACTTTAATAAATATTTTTATATTATATTTGGCCCTGTGTTGCATTGTTCTCCCCTGGATGTTTAGCTGGTGATTTCTTTGTCTTGCTTATCACCAATGTTTTAGTGAGGTGGTACAGATTGCCGAGGATCAGTTTCTCCCCAATCCACTCTGACTTGAAGAACATGGAAAGACATTTCTCTATCCGCAGACCTGGTCATCAGAAGAATAAGGTTCTCACATTTACAGCCTGAGTGCACTTTATGGGCAAGGCCTGTCTGATATGCATAACGAGAGGTTTCATCAGTCATGGTGCAAGCAAGCCAGTCTGAGCACAATCTCTCCACCACCACTTTCATTTGAGGATAATTCAAATATAGGGCCAGCCTTAGGTGTTCCCCGCCCTCTGCCCGTCACAAGAAGTGGTAGAGTATAGTTATCAGATATTAAAAGTTTTTTTGAAAAAATACATTCTTGGTTTTTATTTAATTCCTCTGCCCCCCTTTTCACTAAATTTCTCTTGCCCTCCATTCATTATTACCCCCACATCCCTTGCCATTGCACCCACACAACTTTCCCCAGCACCACTTTGCACTCACGGCACTTGAAATAGCACCCAGCTTGCACTCACCTGTCTTCCCACAGTGGAATACACAGGGCTTGCCTAGCACCTAGATTGCACTCACAGGTCTTGCCAGAGCATCCACTGATCTTGCCAGATCTAGAGGCTCTAGATTGCACACAGGTCTTTCCAGAGCACCCAGCTTGTACCCAGCTTTCCCTGTATCTTTGTCCACCCAATAGCCACCTCTCTGGGATTAACCTGACTGTCACTAGCATCTTCTGCTGTCACTTTGTCATTCTCCAGTCCTGTTTTTCAGCTGATCATACTGTCCTGGTCATAGTTATTTTAATGCCTGATAAGTGTAAATTAAAGGTCTTCATTGTACACCCTCTGTACAGTGCAAGAAAGACAGATTTTCATTATGGGATTTAAATGCCAGTAAGGACAATGCTTCTTCCAGACCGTGATTTATTTCTGCTCAGAAATCACATATTGTCTATATGGGGCTAAATAATATTCTATTTACATTAACAACATTTCTGCTCTTAAAGAGGTGGGGTGCTGCTACAAAATGTACAGTGCTCCCCAAAACAAGAAAGAGACAAGAAATATCCAGACACCAAAGGTATAATGGAAAAAATCATCTACAATAAGAGATAAAAAAAGTCAAGTGAATAAAAAACACTTCAATTGCATAGATTTTAATGATTTCAATATATATATAGATGCAATATAAACCTTACTAGAAATATATAACACATTGCAATATAAAATATAATAAATATCCTCAAAATGTAGGTTTTATTACTAAATGTACCAAACGTTTGGATTCATATATTGATGTGATCTAAAGTCTTCCGCCTTTTCACAGCTTCCTGCCATGAAATAAATAATCCATATGTATATATGAAATATATTACATACCAATGCATAGCAAGAACATCCCGACATCACATACACTATCTTTCAGAGGTAGATAAAATGACTACCATTAAACTGGGTAATAGTAACATCCCCTGGAGGCTGAGCAAAAGTAACATCCCCAGGACTTGTGTGGAAACCAGAGAATATCGGAATGTATTTTAGCTGTTAATGGATGATATTTATTTCACCACTGTTTATTGAATAGGCCCTCAGTATACAAAAATTGGCTAAATGTTCAAAAACAAAAGGGTAGTCCTGGCAAATCCAGGAGATGTGGTGACCCATCGCATAGACAAGAGAATTTAAAAGCATTAGACTGACAGCGTTATATCACGTAGTGGGCAGCTATATGAGACACGGAGCAGAGTACAGAGGGTTACATAAATAATTCAAACTCAGCTGGAGTTCTGATCCAAGAAGAATCGAGGGAATTCTCCCGTTATAAACCCAATTTGGAAAACGTTTGATTGGGATTATGTATTGTGGGTCAGGAAAGGGGATTCATGAAATGATTGAAGATCATCCAATATTTCTTTTTTTTCCACTGAATTAACATTTAACTGGATCCCCCGCTGCTTGGTCTTCCTAACACATCTGCCTTTACTTTTAGCATATTTTATAATGCTTCACCAGCTCGGAAACTGAAAGGACTAAACACCTGGTGGCTGATGAAGTCACCTATTTAATGCAGGCGCATTGTAAACCTCTATACACTCGTTTACTAATAATGAGACGCATTTCGCAAATCAATACATAGGACGAGTAAGGGGCTAATTTGTGCAAAGATTATTAGTCGCCACCAAATGGATGAGCGAATAAGTGAAAAGCGTATCACATATTAATACAAGGACACATACAACTTTGTTTAAGGATATATGGTTTCATTCTACTTGTCAATGTCCGTGAAATTTTAAGTGCATGTAAAAGAGAATAAAACAGAGAAAATATAGTGTAATATGTTTGCATTTATTTGTTCAAAATAAAACACTGTATTTGAGCATCTATTTCACGTCCTCTCATTTTTGGTGCACCTATTTCATTTATTTATTTAAGACTTGATGACAGGCGTGAGCTCTCAATCGTTGCCCAAATAACCCTGTGTCAATACACCTTCTCTCAAAGTGACCTTGGTTACTGCCTAAGATCTGCCTATAACAATTCTGACCAGCAGGTGACCCCCGAGGAACCCCAATAAATACCTAACTAGGCAGTGTCTGCTCAACCATGTCACATCATATCATTAGATAAATCATTAGATATACCAACCAGAATGGACGTCCCATGGAAATTTCAGCAAAAAAGGTTTTATTTCATTTTATACACCCCCCACCCCCACCCCCATGTCAGAATGGTTTGGTCTGCTCTCTCATGGCTCTACCACTAATAGGGGTAGCTGCCCTGAGTTCAGTCACACTGCAGGGTCCACTGAATCTGCAATTTGAGCCCTATGGTTTTTGAATCCTTTTTTTATATTCTTACTTGCAAGGTTGGATTACATGTGGGATTATCACTATATGTGCTATGTGACATATGTCAAGGTTTAGGTGGCACATATCACCTAGGGAGCATTGTGATGTATACTCTTGGTGGATAATGCATCACAATACTCAGACCATTTACAGTGTAAATACAATGATAACATAGTTCTTGCCAAACCAACCATCTGAGATAAAAAATGGAGCTAATACTCCAGCTATTGAGACTAAATTTCCCATAACTCTTAGCTCTAAGGATCATGGGAATGAGAGTACTCAACAAATAGAGTGCCAAAGGTTAGTTATTCTATGATTATGGATTGGTACTGCATCTGCTGGGGAATGCACATCTCATGATCCTCAACCATCCATTTGGTTGGCTGAACATCATGATACATGCAATAACAGCTCCTGTAGTGCCAAAGGTTACTACCCTTGCTGCATAACTACCAAGTGTCCTATTATGGATCCAGGCCTCTATGTCCCTTTTTATTGCCTCTAAATGCCCTTTTTATAATACTTCCCAATGTTTGCTGTGCATCACAGAGCCGCACTACACTGCACAACATTAACTTTTATTGACTGCAACTCCCATGATGTTAAGCCAGTAACATTGCTGGATGGGGCTGTGTTTTGAGCTGCCAGAAGTTGAGTTCTGCCTCCTCGCGATATCACTGTGACTGTTATTGATTCCATGGATTTGTCTCACCAATTTTGTTCAATCATTTGCTGATTTCCGTACGATGTGTGCACTTTTCCTGCTTTGATATTTTGCCGCCCTTGGAAAATATCCTGTGAACGCCAATTTTGACCAGACAATTTTCAGCCTCATTATTTGTGCACTGATGCACTCAGCCAATGTCACAGACTTTGACTTATACGCCGATAGTGTCAGTTTTTGTATCATATTGTTACATTGTCCTCATTGTTCGTTATGGTTTGCTTTTTCACGTGTCTAGCATATGAACCAACCACATTGCAATCTGAACATGTTACTTACAGTAGCTTTATTGCCATATTCCTGATAAACTGGTCATTATTTTGTTTATTCCGAGTTCTAAACCCCAGGAATCTGGTCACGTAACTTCTGATGTCATGCAACCCGTCTCTCCAGCCTTCCAAATCCCCCACACGTTCCGCGGCTATTTATACTTTCATTAGAAAATAAATAAGACGATATCCTAAGGCAGTTTGCAGACCACAAAGCACAAGTTGTATCAGAGTCTGGGATCATAATTACCACTAATTGTTTGATTTCTCAGCTCTAACCACCATTCAAATAAGGACAGAGCAGAGAAAACAAAATCTTGAAATTCTTTTTTATTGCGTTTTACAAAACACTGTCCCCCCCAACGCTGCTTGGAAAGGCCAAATATACACAGTCGTCTATCTCTCAATGCATTTTGTTGGCAATCTCATTTTTTCAGGTGGTCTCTACATGTGATTTTGTTTGTCTGTTTTTACCGCCCTATGTTTTTGTGCCTTCAGCTATGTATTTTCATGTTTGTGACCGACTTGGAGTATAGATCGAAAGCAGCATTTATATTAAAGTATACATTTTTATCACGTTGTTTTCCAGTAGTATTGTGTGAGCTGTGCATTTCACCAATACCGCATATGGATCATTTTTATTTACCTTTTCAGACACACGTTTTGGCAAATCCACTTTAAACGGCTGGTAAAGTATTTCCATGAATATTAAAACACAATAATCAACATATATTGAAGCTATATTTAATGAATCACAATATTTTAGCTGTTTTGAGGAGTTAAGACTAGTGTGGAGTGGACACCTGGATGTTCGGGTTCAGCGGGTTCGGCCGAACTTCGGCAAAAAGTTCGGAGTCGAAACTTGACCCCGAACTTGACCCCGAACCCCATTGAAGTCAATGGGGACCCGACGTTTGGCTTATGGAATACATGTAATACTATTGGCTTTCTATAAAGCGAACTAGAGTCCCCATTCATAAGAATTTCTTATGAATGGGGACTCTAGTTCGGTTTATAGAAAGCCAATAGTATTACATGTATGCTATAAGCCGAAAGTCTATAAACCGAAAGACATTCTGTTTATAGACTTTCTTTTTATAGAATAGCAATAGCATTACATGTATTCTATAAAACGAAAGTCTATAAACCGAATGTCTTTCGGTTTATAAACTTTCAGTTTATAGCCGAACCCCGAACTCCAACACGGACATACAGTGAAAGGTCCCTGTTCGGGTCCGGGGTCCGAACACCGTAATGTTCGGTACGAACCCGAAAAGTGCGATTCGGGTTCGCTCAACACTAGTTAAGACACAAAATTCAAACTCAAGATGCAGAAAGTGTAGAATCTTAGAAATAACTTAAATAAAGTGACGCTATCGATTGCGTGATTAAAGTTCTGTCTTGTATTCAGGACCTTGCCATTGTTCATTTCTCAGAAGCAGATAGAGTTTACCAGCTGCCGCACCACAGGATGTAGGATTCTGAATCCATCAGGTATTATTTTTTTTTGTAAGAGGAAAAGACATGGAAAAAAGTTCCTCCGAAGTATCTGTGCATTGCGTAAGCAAAATATTAAAAGCATAAAAAGAACCAATTTTACACTGGCGGAGCACAGGATCTTGCCAGCCTTAGGTGGTAATTGTTCACACAGCATGTCTAATAGACGGAGGAAGATGATTTGAAACTATCCAGTAGAAGGAGTGCCAGTAATAGTGACATCTGTCTCCTGCACCCCACCGCTAAAATGCCCAGGAGAAGAAGAGGATGCTGCCCACAACATGATACAGCCAGAGAAGAGGCAGCTGATTGAGAGAGAGAGTGTGGATGACAATGTATCATTGCCAACGCGTTTGACAGGCTATTTTTGCAAGGATTTGGCCTGTGAAATCCATACCAGTTTATATTCAAGAAAAATCATGCAATAGTTTTGTTAAACGTTTGCCATATACCTGGAGTATTTCTGTTACTTTTTATAAAAGTGTGAGCTTTTAAGACTTGCGATCTGCGTGGGCTCCCATCCACTTGTAGGCCAATGTAGTGGTGGTGATACTCTACAGGGTGTCTGTCCTGGAGTAGGACTGACTCCAAACATAATGTTCAATGTGATGGGAGCGTTCACACCCAAGGAGAACAGTCACTTTCTTTAGTCATTTCAAAAAAAATTATATTTCACACTTTGGATTTAGATGACAAGTTTTGACAGCTGTAATTAAACCCTTGACTGGCTTCGCTCGTTTGTTACACTCATTAAAAAATATGTTGAGTCACGTCTGTTTTTGTGCGGTAAATACTGTGCTAGATTCCCTCAATGCTAAAACTGGAAAGTAGCAGAGGAATGATTATTAATTATTATTATTATTATAAATATTAAATACAAATTTACACAAGCCAGAATATTTGCTTTTTTTCCCATTGAAATCCTAAACGCAAGGGATTCTGGGTAGGAATATGCAAAAAAGGTCAACAATGATCACTTTTTGTCCACTTTATACATGGACCCCTTGGAGCAAAACTGGAAAGGAAACTGTTCTTACCAATATTTGGGGGGGAATAAGGTGAAATGAAGTGTAACAAAATATCAACAATTAATGGTACAATTTCTCACATTGCTGTCAAAATGTTATACTGTGTAATTAAAACAAATAGCAATAATTTGGTACGTACCATAGAGTGTTTAACACTCTTACTGAACAAATAATAAAACATGCTACAGGTAACACCATGGTGCTGATGAGATAGCTCAGGGGGCTTATACCCCCATCTTTAAAATCTGTTTCACCCTCATGGTTGCAGGGTTGACGCAGTTCTTCATCCTTACAAGCTTGATAAAATGAGCACCATTAAATGGGGTACATTTTGCAGAGAAACAAGTCCAAGGTGGGAAAAACTGCAGCATAAACATTGGGGGTCCATAGGCCATTAGTGATGATGGCACATAAGATGGGTGGAGTCACACTTGGCCTTTTTATTCCACTGTTTGTGGTCACCTCGTGTACGGTTTTCAGTATCCCACCACCTCCCACCTTCTCCATATCCTCTCGTCTCCCATCGTGCTTGTACCATATTATTTTTATCTACTAGGGCCGGATATAAAGAATTGGTTAAATAACAAAGTGTCCCCATTATATTATTTTTGGGAAACTCAGGGGATTAACCAGATGGGGCAGCCAATGGCAGAAAAGCAGCCAAGCAGCTGTCAAGGCCATATTGTGATTATCTGATCTCAGCGCCAAGTCCTTATTGGCCAAAGTAGTCTCATCTTTCAATTAACAAACACAGGGCATCAGTCTTAGACATTATGCTATCTCCTGAAACAGAGGGAGCTACATCAATAAAGACATTTAAGAAACATCGGATCAAAAAGAATAAATGAGAAAAAAAAATTGTGTGAACTAAGATTTTACCCTAAAACTCCATGGAAGGGATGTCTGGATTACAATCAATGATTGTCAAAGGATAGTATTACCCTGCAGGCTGTTAAATAAACCTATTAAGCAGGTCTGATAAAAGCACAGCAGCAGTAATGTGAAAAGCTTTCTCGGACATTGAAATATTGGATCAAAACCACCACAAAAATGTACATAAAATATACTGGCAGCTCTTTATACATAGCCTGTAACACGAGATTAGCATCCTGCTAATAACCTAATCAGGATACACTCTAAAAACAGAAAAAGCAAGATTATCTGAGCTAAGAATTGGAGGGTTTTTTTGTAAAACAAAATAAAAACTTTCATTTTGAAGATTAAAAATTGAGAATCATCTGAAACCGTCGATCAAAGGAGAAAAAAAAGAAATAAAAATCTGAAGGCTACATTGACTATTTTTCCTTCTTAATTTGGCATTAAAGACTGATCCAAGAGTAGTTTTGATCCCCTTCCCCAGTGATGGTTTGGACTGAGTACCCAATCTAGGAATCCAGGAGAGAAGACGGACAATGCTTTGGACGAGATCCAGGTAACAGGTGTTAGTTTGACGCACCACCCTCTGTCTGCCAAAACTCTCTGTCCTCTCATTTCCGAAAAGTAAATTTGATCAACGACGAAAAAAACCCATAAAAAAATGGAAAAAACTCAATAATAGAAGTGGTGCAGGTAGGGTTTGCTGATTGGAAGAAATATCAGCCCCAGACACAGACTGTACATCTGAAGTCACTCCAGGGGGCTAATTAGTCTATGTCTTTCTCCTGCCCATTTCACACTGCTCAGATGGCTCTTTGAGACATTATACCAGCGATGAACTCTACACTTTCCCTCTCTACAGTCCCTCATTTGTGCTTAAAGATTTCATCTCACCATCCCGCCGTGCTCCATCTCATTATACGCCGCCGTTCATTGTGCCTGAGGTAGGGTGGAGGCAGCTGCAGAAAATTACAAATCCTTTCCCAGTTATGGAGATGTGAGTTGTGCGCACACATTTATATTACAGATGCTGAGCTCCAGGACCAAGCCACGTCACCCCTACCATCCTAACACCCAATCTCTTACCAAAATAAAAAAAAAGTGCACAGCACCTAACAACCTCTCGCCCTCCATAGCCCACGGTTACACTTGTGCCTAATTACTAAACGTGTGCTTAGGCCCCCTGAACGAATAGTTCGCCAGTTCATGGTACCAGTGTTTTTGGGGAGGCTATGTGAGTTAAGAATTGTTGTTCTGTTTTTGTAAAAGTTTCATTTTGAAGATTAAAAATGTAGAATCATCTGAAACCGTTTAGATTAGGAGCAAAAGCATGTTTTACATGTAGCTGTGATGTCGCTTGTTAATGACATCACCTTGTGACTGGGTATGCAAATTGGTGAGAAATGTGTCATTTGTATACCAAGCCACATGGTGAGATGTTATGTGCACTTACTGTTGGCCTGTCCTAGTGAATGGCAGTGCTACTGATTGTATAAAAACTTAAATAACATAAGGCATACATTAAGGCTTCACTATCATTTTAACAGGACATGTCACTGGACTGGTTGTCTACAATCCTCTACCCCCCTCTTCTCTGGCTAAAAGGAATGGGCATAAAATACTCCAAGGAAAAGAATGAATAATGTGGGAGGGGCTGGACAACTGCCATAGCTCCTCGGAGGCGGGGAATGAGCTCTAAAACCCAGCTTTAAACCCCAGATCATTTCCAGGTATGTTTTTTTAAACACAGCAGTTACATTTTTTTCACAAGAATAAATATCAATTTTCTTCACATTTATTAGGAACACATACTTAATTAGTAAATTTTATCAGCGGGTGTAAAACTTGTGCCCAAAAAATCATCACTGTAAAATTTGAGTATAGTGTCCAAAATCATGGGTGTGGATCTGCGTATCCATCATCCCTATAGAATCTGTGTATACACAGTCAGGGTGTACAACCTGTGTGTGTATATTACAGTCATTGTCTATAGTGACCACAATTCCGCTCTGCAAAAACCTGCGTACAACATATAACTCCAGAAGACCTCAAACCTATGTACAATGACTAACAAATTGTCTGAATAAAATTTGTCAGCCACATTCAAAATGTAATCTGTGCAAAATCTGAATGCAATTTACCAAAAAACTCAGCATAATAAAACAAATACTGCGCAGTACATTCATTTCAGTTGGACAGAATTGAGCTATAATTTCTAAATCCACTTATTTCCCTGGGACGGCAGTTTGAACACGGCTAATAAGAGTTTTATCCTGCATTGCACAGCTCCGTATAAGAGCAGGCAGGGTTCAGAGAGAAAGAATTAAAGGTAAGTCTGACCCAGGTGTAAAGATCCAGTATAGAGGCTACCATGAATAAGTAAAAAAAAACATGTGGGTATAGTCATTAGAAACATTTAGGGGGGGGGGGATTATACATTGCAAGGAAGGGGCTAAATGGATTTTCCCTCCAGAGCATGAAACTCATGGTCTGACAATTTTGCTGCAATACTTTCTAAAGAGAAGAAACAGTTTAACACTAAAGCCCAGAGGTAATACAGAATAGGAGTGAGATGTAAGGTCATGCCAGATGGAGCATGTATGTAAAACACAGCCTGGAGGTAGTAAAGGATGAGTATGATATAAATGGGGAAGGGACCAGTGTGACCTCTGGCTTTATTCTAAGAAATAATTACTAGTCGAGAGAGTCTACAGCCCAGTGAGTGAATCTGCCACGGACTAGATCAAGGATATATAATAATAAGTCTAAGCAAACATCCATAGATCTATGTGTAACAAGCCCCATAATGATTTGGGAGCAGTTTATTCACACTGGGTTTTGATATCTTTATTACCACGGCTCACGTATAGGGGCAGTAACAAAAAGAAATCCACTCTGCTCTGCAAATAAATAGTAGGGCTACCAAATGTATAGGGTCGCCAACCAGTTGGGAACTTAACGGCAGGCTGGTAAAAAAAAAAAAAGGCCAATGTGAAGTCTATGGAGGTGATAGCCTGGATAGTATTTTTTTATTGGAGAAACAGGAGCCTATTTGATATGAGTTGACTGATTTCCAGTGAGGTGTCCTGCACTTCAAATCTGTCCTCGCTTTCATTGTCTAAAAGACAAACATTTACACTCATCCTATTAAATTAAACACAGCACCCAACTGCCCTGAATTACACGGGACTGGCTCGCTTCAAGGCCTCTTTTCAAGCAGCCAGAAATTTCCTCTCTTGTGTCGCAAAATATTTCCTGAGTTGAAAGGTTTAGCTCCATGGGGGAAACAGAAAGGCCATGCCAGAAATTCCCAGTGATGCAGATTACCCACCATGCCCAAGAAAGAATGGCAAAGAGTACAGGTTTGTTCAAAATACTTCATTCGGTGTTATAAGAATAAGGAAAAAACGTCAGATCTGATTTCAAAATAATCAGTAGTTATAGTCATTATGGCTGTGGGGTGATGTAAAACAAATTTAGAATGAAAAGAATTATCATTATTATTATGGGCGAAGCAAAAAAATCCTCACTATGCAATAATTACTGGATGACAAATACAAAATGCTTTAATTTGGTCTAAGTGACCTTCGTGAAGCTTTGCTCCTGTTTAACCTTTGACCTGCAGATAGACAGATCATTTAGCAATTAAATAACATTGACTACGAAATGTAATGTATTTGTGTTAAACACGTTGCATGACACATGTTCTATAATTATTTCTAAAAAAAAAAAAAAATTAATTTTAATTAAGTGTTAAAATGTGAAAAAGTAAAATAGCTTTAATTAATTTTCGCTAACACTAAATAGAATTAAGTGCATCAATTAATTGTAATTAAATAAATGAATTAGCAATTTGAGACATCATTCGCTAACACCACAAATAAAGAGAAGAGTGCAGAGAATGGGGTCTATAACCGCGTCACAGGCGGGAATAGGATGCTTGTATGAAGCTCATCTTGTATTAGCAATATGTGCGTCAGTCCCATGTTTGCTGTGTTGGGTTAGCCATGCCCACTGATTGCATGATCACGGCCATCACATGGCAGATTAAGCCTTTCTACAGTGGAGAGGTGTGCTGCTGGGTTTTGCATTGCTGCCAACTGTCCAGAATTTTCCTGTACAGTCCTGGCATAAATACTACCCATGCTCTGTGCACAGGCAGCAATGCGTCTGCTGAGGAAGCAAGGGTTAAAGAGATAGTGTGTCCAAAAGTAAGTTATTCACTAGGGATTGGCCATTTATCTGTTCACCATTAACATAAGGCGTTATACTATATGTATTTTCTGTCTTTTATCCTGATAAAATGAGAGCCATTAAGTTGGGTAATAGTAACATTCCCCAGCGGTCGTCGAAATCAGAGACCATCTCAATGCCCCTCACCTTTTAAAATACTTGGTTATTATGGTAAACTTGTCTTATAATGACGTAAATCCAGGTTATACATGTGACTAAGGGTCTTTGTGATGTAATGGTACAAATGCCTATTTGCTGGTCAAACCTAGAACATCCAAGGTCCAGAAATGGGTCTAGATCCATCAAATGTGAGCCCATCAAATCTCTGCTACCACGGGTTTTAGTTTGGTTCAGTTCTTCAGAATATCTTAATAACCGCTAACAGACAATTAATAGATTGATGGAGCTAGTGACTAGTAAAGCGCCCTCCCATTTATACTGCCCACCACTCCAAACTACTCATTACCACTCTATACTTTATTCATTCTTACCTGAAATAAACACATGACGCTTGGATAAAAATGGAGTTTATAAAAATAAATTGAATAGAATAGAAATATCTTTATTAACACACAACTGTATAAACATATCAATATGTAGATATAACCAACCCACCAATAAATAACCCAGATTTGCAAACCCAGGAGCCGAAGATCAATATACACAATACCAAAAAATCTACCGCTAGCAGCACTTCCCCAGCACAGGAGGGTAAGCGATTAGGATTCCCGTCACCCACATCACTTTTTGGTAGTTTGGAAATGTCTCTTGGAGGAGTGTTTGGCAGAGATATTAAATATATGTTCTTGATTTCTACAGATCCTGGCATTGTGGGAATCCAGCTGATAATTAGTACAGAGCATGTATTGGTTAAATGCATATTCATTCTGGAAAACCCAAATCTATGAAGCAATAGTTATCTGGTAATGTCTCTAAACTAGAATGTGAGCTTTCTAATCCCACTGACACCTTCAGTCTAAAATCACAATTTAGATGTTTAGGGTTATGTGTTTCACAGACTATTAAACCCCCATTATCCACCCTCCTCATTCTATAGTATGCTTGTTACACTCTTAGTAGTCTAGTCTCTCAAATGATTAGCATTATGAATTAATATCTAAACATGTCAATGCGTTTTACATACTCGGCCATTTTGTTTCCTGAGGGTTATAGCAGTTTCAATCCATACTCCGAGCTGCCATTGTAATCAAAATCTATGAAGCTCTATACAACCCCCCACCCCACCCCCACTATAATATAGGGGTGGGCAACATCTGGCCCTCAAGCTGCGGATGAACTACATCTCCCATAAGGAGCTGGCAGAGGAGTATGGGAAATGTAGTCCTGCAAGATCTGGAGGGCCACAGGTTTCTTATCCCTGCTGTCGAGGATGAAAATACACGAACAGTAAGAAAAATATATTAAAAGTGTTTGCAACTCAAATTATGCAGAAGGAGCTTTTTCATGGTGCAGGTAGGTATTCTCCTCTGAGATATCCCAACTCCTTTATATGAATAATGCTAGATAAAGGACCCTAGGTGTGACACGGGGCTTTTGGTCTATAGAACATCATTTAAATTTCCACCACGGACCCCAGTAAATGCCTCCATGAGCAATGGGGCCACCGACCCCAGTATATGTGTCTCTCGCGTGAAACAGTAAAAAGCTAAATAACACAGTGTAATCAAATGTGATGTTAGATGAAAAAAAAGGACTCCTCGAGCAATATAACTCCTCTGCACCCTGTGCCACCCAGAGGGGTAACTTCTCAAAACCTTGAGATAAACAAGCACAGTTGGGGCAAGGGGCACATTTATAAAGATAATGAGTATCTTTCATCCTAATTGCAGTACTCAAGGTGCGTGATAACTTTCTAGATTCTGCAGTGCAACGCGTTTCGCTGCTAGATGAACCCAAAGCATCGCTTCGCAATGAGCGCACTTTTAATACATTTTTGTTACAACATCTAGCCAACTGTGCCAGGCCAGCTGCTGTGTACATTGGCTCCCATGTGGATCAGTCAACTGTTGCGTAGGGAGAGGCCATCTCTGGTAGGCTACCTACGGAGACCTGGTCAGACTCTTGGTAACCATGTGCAATAAACACTGTACAGCAGTGAGATCTTCACTGCCAAAGAAAAGTCATCAGTTAAAAATACAGCATTGTATGCAAATTGAAAGAGACAATTACACTGCTCTAATTAAAGCTGTATTTGCAGCAGACAATTGTGCTATGCTAATTAAGGCTATGTTTAAATGTAAATATGATTATACAGAGGCGTGATTCTATATTCCCTTTAAGATTTGTTGAATAGGCATCAAAAATAATTTGGGTGAAGCTCTGATTTCCCACTGCAGTTTTCAAGAATTGGGTCTGTTATCTCTTCTCGTTAAAGGGACACTCCCACCAAAAAATTAAAAAGGTTTATTTTTTTTATTTTGTATTGTTGATTTCAGATATGTGTTTTGTTTTTGTTATGTGACTGTATTTAATAAAATATGTAACTAAACAAGGGTGAGTGGGAGCTGCCATTTTGTGAAATATACTGTTTTTGGGTGCCACCCCCCAGTGACTTTACAGCACTAGTATGTCACTTTGGGGCTGGGGACACAGAATGCAGTCTATAAGTCAGAATTCTGACCATAGACTTGCATTGAATGGGAGGGTAATGTAACTATTACATCACAAGGGGTGGAGATTTGATCCTGTTTGATCAGTTCACTCTCCCCTCTGTTGGTATGCCCACTATGAATCACAGGAGCCAGTAAGAGAGCAGGGGAGTATCTTATGACATCATCATGCAGGCTTTGGCCACAGTTGTAAATTGACATTGGCTGGAAGATTTTGGATGATGTTGCATCATGGGAATGTTCACAAAATGGAGCACCTGATTTTATTTTTCCTTTTATATTCAATTAATTCAATCATATAACAAAACCAGTGGCAAATGATTTATATATGTGTTTGTTTTAAAGTTATCTAGTTACCTTCTCTGCTATCCTCTCTCGGTTAGTTCATTGTAGTGATTCACCCAGGTGCTGGCTCATACAGGTTATATCCAGTCATTTCAATATCATTTTTTTCTTGTTTATTTCTTATGCTTATTCCTATCTGCTTGTATTCCTGTCCAGTTCCTTGCATCCTTGTCTGGCCACAGTGTGGCACCCTACCCAGAGCAGCACCTGCCCAGTTGGACATGGTATGGCACCTGCCCAGTTGACCCTAGCATGGCACTTGCCAGTTGGCCCCAGAGAGGCACCTGCCCAATCCGGCATCAGTCCTGTTCCAGTCCTGTCTTAGAGTTCCAGCCCTGTCATACTAAAGCCCTGTCATAGTAAAGCCCTGTCATAGTACAGTCCTTTCTTAGAGTCCTGTTTAGTTTTGTCCTGTCTTAGAGTCCTGTTAAATGGTGTTTCTGTTCTATGCCTCTTTGTTCCTTTGTTCTTCAGTTCTAGTCTAGTCCTGGATTTTCTGTTGTTTATTGTTTTGTTCCATTCCGGATTTTCCTTGTTTCCTTTACTGCTTTCCTCTTCTCCTGTTTATTCCCCAACCACACCCGTTTCTGTTCAGTGGTTTAGTTTCCAGTTTGTGCAGTCATCAGTTCCCCATTTCATGAATAAACCCCTAAATCTCATTTCACAATCTGTCTCCATGTCATCCTCCCCCCTGTAAGCAATATGTCTGACACTACCTATTACAATACGTACCAAGTTAATTGGTAAAAAGTCAGAGAATTAAATTTAATAAATGTTACTTTTCTCCGCACTAGACTGGCGCCTGGAAAATGTCATACCTCTGACATTCAGAAAAATTCCCGAAAATCCGTATTAAGCAGATTAGCGAAGATAACAGTTTCTTAACAAATCCTTTGATTCGTCCTGATAAAGTTGATCTTTTTTATTACTTGGCATTTCATACCCAGATTATTATGGAATTAATATTTAAGGGGAACCTATAAAACGGCCCCCATTACCTTTGCCGCTTAATTAAACGTGAAATGCCATTTAACCTTATCGGCTAAGGTTGCTCGAGAGATTACAAAGGGCTCTGAGGCCAAAAAAACTTGTGATCCATTTTAATAAAAAGGGTTAATGCCTTGGACTGTCATAAAACGGTTTGGCAGAAAAGGTCAGGAGGCCCTAATCAGCCTTATTTATAATGCTGACATTTATATTTATTGAGGATTGAAGGAGGTAGAAAGGAAGCAGAATTCTAAACACAGTGCGGAGAATATGGATTCGATCATAAAGTTACATTTTGGTTTGGCTTTTTTCTCTGCTGCTTAAGAGTCGCTCAGCCTTCCCTACAGACGAACGGATATTTCCCTAGAATTTAAATCAGCCCCTCTCATCTCGGTTATGTCATGTATCCTTACGTCTTATTATACAGCCAACCATCTGCGGTAGATTGAGCAGGAGAGCTATGCCAACTGGAAGAAGAGAGTATCTATTTGCATGTTATTGAGCGAGAGCAGGATTGGGGTATTATTGGCTGAGACAATTCCAAGGCCTGTGTGCGCTTGTTGATTACTGAGTTATTTTACCTACAGGTCTTCGGTGAGAGCGGGGGTGGGCTGGCATAAGGGGTACACTGGAGGAGGCATCACCTGGGCTGCACCATCTTCAAAGGGACTCTAAACACTGGTCTATACACTGGTCTATACACTGGTCTATACACTGGTCTATACACTGGTCTAAACACTGGTCTAAACACTGGTCTATACACTGGTCTATACACTGGTTTATACACTGGTCTAAACACTGGTCTATACACTGGTCTATACACTGGTTTATACACTGGTCTAAACACTGGTCTGTACACTGGTCTATACACTGGTCTATACACTGGTCTAAACACTGGTCTATACACTGGTCTATATGTGTTGGCAGAATTGCAGCAAATGCAGGAAATAAGAGAAATATATGTTTAAATGTGTCTGTGTCCCCTGCTTATGACATCACCTTGATATGCAAACTACACATTTCCCATTGGAAGTGGTTCATTTGCATAGCAGGTACAGATGATCTCATAGGAAACTCCAAAGCCTTGTTTAAAACCCTTTTTTCCTCTTATTTTAGGCATTTGATGCAATTTTGACAACACAATGTGTAGATTATTTTTCATATTGTTTTCTTCCCTACAGTCACAGCACGAGCGATGTTAGGTTGACAGCCTTTAAGAGGTGGGACTGATGTTAAGAAATATAAGAGTTAGGTGGTCACTGGTGGGACGCACTATAACATATCATTTTGATACTCCTCGTGCTTTGTGTGACTATAAAGTCCCTTTAAATCAATGTTGTAATTTAATAATCTGCAAAACATTGTAATATGTGCATTAGGTCTACAGCTGGAGTAACATTAACAGTACAAGGCAGAATAAATAGACATCACCCAGAGAATCCAAATATTCATAATGACAACGCATTTGCTGTGTGTGTGTGTGTGTGTTTGTGTGTATGTGTGTGTGTGTGTATGTGTGTGTGTGTGTGTGTGTGTGTGTGTGTGTGTGAATGTGTGTGTATCTGTGTGTGTACATGTCTTACTGCTTGGATTCCAAGAGGAACCTACCAGATTACAAGAAGAACCTACCAGATTACAAGAGGAACCTAACAGATTCCAAGAGGAACCTACCAGATTCCAAGAGGAACCTACCAGATTACAAGAAGAACCTAACAGATTCCAAGAGGAACCTAACAGATTACAAGAGGAACCTACCAGATTACAAGAGGAACCTAACAGATTCCAAGAGGAACCTAACAGATTACAAGAGAAACCTACCAGATTACAAGAGGAACCTAACAGATTCCAAGAGGAACCTACCAGATTACAAGAGGAACCTACCAGATTACAAGAGGAACCTAACAGATTCCAAGAGGAACCTACCAGATTACAAGAGGAACATACCAGATTACAAGAGGAACCTACCAGATTACAAGAGGAACCTACTAGATTACAAGAGGAACCTAACAGATTCCAAGAGGAACCTACCAGATTACAAGAGGAACCTACCAGATTACAAGAGGAACCTACCAGATTCCAAGAGGAACCTACCAGATTACAAGAGGAACATACCAGATTACAAGAAGAACCTACCAGATTACAAGAGGAACATACCAGATTACAAGAGGAACATACCAGATTATAAGAGGAACCTACCAGATTACAAGAGGAACATACCTGATTACAAGAGGAACCTACCAGATTACAAGAGGAACATACCAGATTACAAGAGGAACATACCAGATTATAAGAGGAACCTACCAGATTACAAGAGGAACATACCTGATTACAAGAGGAACCTACCAGATTACAAGAGGAACCTACTAGATTACAAGAGGAACCTAACAGATTCCAAGAGGAACCTACCAGATTACAAGAGGAACCTACCAGATTCCAAGAGGAACCTACCAGATTCCAAGAGGAACCTACCAGATTCCAAGAGGAACCTACCAGATTACAAGAAGAACCTACCAGATTCCAAGAGGAACCTACCAGATTCCAAGAGGAACCTACCAGATTCCAAGAGGAACCTACCAGATTACAAGAGGAACATACCAGATTATAAGAGGAACCTACCAGATTATAAGAGGAACCTACCAGATTACAAGAGGAACATACCAGATTATAAGAGGAACCTACCATATTATAAGAGGAACCTACCAGATTACAAGAGGAACATACCAGATTATAAGAGGAACCTACCTTCCCAGCACACTGTATCATCACCTGCAGAGGTTCCGCGTATAACAGGGGGCGGGACTTCAAGTTATCTCCGCCCACTTTCCAAGTAACATTTACTTATAGCGATTGTTACAGGGACAAAGGGGGTGTTACAGACTCAATGAAACAAATTCATATATATATATATATATATAAAGATTATATATAAAATGGGCACAGTTTACAGACTAATATATATATTGAGCGATTACTGTGCCAAAAGCACATGAAGGAAGAGAGAGAGAAATGGGGCACATGCAGACTGTGCCAAATAATGGTGCCCCCTCCGCCGGTTATGTGCTTTCTGGTTGTGCCGGTGCAGTTAATGTATAAAAAAACAGGTGCTGAAATGTGTCAGTTTAGCATCAGGGAACCTGCGCTAAACACTTGCGTTTGTTTGACGGACGTCGCTGAAAAGTGTCGGGATTTATAATAAGGAGCAATCCGTTATAAACCGTTATACATAACAAGCGGCGATTACGTCGTTTTATTCTCTTCCTACATCTAGATCTAGTGCAGTAGAGGTTATTTTGTAATTGAAATTGAAAGCTAACATATCAGGCACATGAAAGCAAGTTAAGGAGAACCTTTAAAATAAAAGTATAAAACAACATTAAAGGAATATTTACCCAGGTAGAAGCACACATTGCTTTTTCAGTATTAAGCTTGAATGCAATATGCATGTATCTTCCCTCTGCAACTGTCTCACACCTCCCATATTGAACACTTCCTTATAAATAAATGATAATATGAAGATCTCAGAGGGTTTTTTTTTTCTGGAATAGGACATATGTGCTGTTAACAGAGAATTTCAAGAGAGCTATTATCACAGAATTTAAAATGTTTCTCACTGTTTTTATAGTGTGACAAGTTCAGATAAGACATGTTGATGCATCAAGAAACAATGACACAGAGACACAATGACACAGAGACACAGAGACACAGAGACACAATGACACAGAGACAATGACACAGAGACACAGAGACACAATGACATAGAGACACAGAGACACAATGACACAGAGACACAGAGACACAGAGACACAATGACACAGAGACACAGAGACAACGACACAGAGACACAGAGACAATGACACAGAGACACAGAGACACAGAGACACAATGACACAGAGACACAGAGACACAATGACACAGAGACAATGACACAGAGACACAGAGACACAATGACACAGAGACACAGAGACACAATGACACAGAGACAATGACACAGAGACACAGAGACACAGAGACACAATGACACAGAGACAACGACACAGAGACACAGAGACAATGACACAGAGACACAGGGACACAATGACACAGAGACACAGAGACAATGACACAGAGACACAGGGACACAGAGACAATGACACAGAGACACAGAGACACAGGGACACAGAGACACAGAGACAATGACACAGAGACACAGAGACACAGAGACAACAACACAGAGACAATGACACAGAGACACAGAGACACAGGGACACAATGACACAGAGACACAGGGACACAGAGACACAGAGACAATGACACAGAGACACAGGGACACAGAGACACAGAGACAATGACACAGAGACACAGGGACACAGAGACACAGAGACAATGACACAGAGACACAGGGACAATGACACAGAGACACAGGGACACAGAGACACAGAGACAATGACACAGAGACACAATGACACAGAGACACAGAGACACAATGACACAGAGACAATGACACAGAGACACAGAGACACAATGACACAGAGACACAGAGACACAATGACACAGAGACAATGACACAGAGACACAGAGACACAGAGACACAATGACACAGAGACAACGACACAGAGACACAGAGACAATGACACAGAGACACAGGGACACAATGACACAGAGACACAGAGACAATGACACAGAGACACAGGGACACAGAGACAATGACACAGAGACACAGAGACACAGGGACACAGAGACACAGAGACAATGACACAGAGACACAGAGACACAGAGACAACAACACAGAGACAATGACACAGAGACACAGAGACACAGGGACACAATGACACAGAGACACAGGGACACAGAGACACAGAGACAATGACACAGAGACACAGGGACACAGAGACACAGAGACAATGACACAGAGACACAGGGACACAGAGACACAGAGACAATGACACAGAGACACAGGGACAATGACACAGAGACACAGGGACACAGAGACACAGAGACAATGACACAGAGACACAATGACACAGAGACAATGACACAGAGACACAGGGACACAGAGACAATGACACAGAGACACAGAGACAATGACACAGAGACACAGAGACACAGAGACATGCCACTTCAGAGTGTAACAGACAACAACAAAACTCAGAGCCCAAAATGGGCTGATCTATCATGCATCATGTTACACTGGCCTGAGAGCTGTTTCTAAAGCTTGTTATGTTGTCGCTTGCAGATTAAGATGTCAGGCTGTATAGGAGAGTGGCTGGACATAATATCATCTAGTATCTTCTGAGTTACACAGGTCAGTTTGAACTCGTAAAAAGAGACTAATGCAAAAATGCCAAGGGACTAAAATCAGTTTATACTGTAAATGTGAAGAATACAAAGTGATGGAAAGGATCTTATCCCAAGATTGGACATTGGAGGCCAGATTTCAGTATTTTTTTTAAAAGTAGACTTTTATATGAAACACCACTTTTCTGAACGAGACTGTGGGACTCCACGTGCTGAATGGAAGAATTGTTCCAGCTCGGCTACTTTGGCCTTAATTTTGAAATTCCCTTCTCAATTGCCTGCATTTACATCTTGCATTACTAAAGCACTGTGCTTAGACTTAACTGTCATGACAGAAGATTCTTGGCTCGGATTCCTATTAATTAATGAAAGTGGAAGACCAACTCCGGCTTTGCCATAATCCAGAATATTTACTGTAGATGAAACTTATCTTTACAAAAGGAGGGGGATTAAAGCAGGGGGATTTCCCAATCAGATTCACCGGGGACTCATTTTCTGAATGTTTATATACAGTGAGCTGATTGGTCAGTGTTGTGCGGGGGTTAATAGATTGTTATACAGAGGGGGGGGGGGGGGAAGTGACAGAGCTGTAAGATTCCTTATTTTCTATAGTGTTGGGGTTAAATGGATCTATCAACTAAACACTGTGAATGTAGAGAGTAAAAAATGATGAAAAATGATCTATACATTGTGTTATCAGAGGCTTAAATTGAGAGAAATGTGCTTTAAATATGTCTGTGGAGTCTCATAGTTGTGACATCACCAATGACTTTATTTGCAAATTACATATTTGCCATTGCACACCACAAGTGAGGTCATAAGCAGGAGACTCCACAGACGTATGTTATACATTTGCTGCAATTCTGCCGACACAATGTACAGATCATTTCCAATACCTGTGAGATGATACAGTATAAGCAGTGTTTAGGTGATACAGTCACAGTATAAGCAGTGTTTGGGTGATACAGTCACAGTATAAGCAGTGTTTGGGTGATACAGTCACAGTATAAGCAGTGTTTAGGTGATACAGTCACAGTATAAGCAGTGTTTAGATTACACAGTCACAGTATAAGCAGTGTTTAGGTGATACAGTCACAGTATAAGCAGTGTTTAGGTGATACAGTCACAGTATAAGCAGTGTTTAGATTACACAGTCACAGTATAAGCAGTGTTTAGGTGATACAGTCACAGTATGAGCAGTGTTTAGGTGATACAGTCACAGTATAAGCAGTGTTTGGGTGATACAGTCACAGTATAAGCAATGTTTGGGTGATACAGTCACAGTATAAGCAGTGTTTAGGTGATACAGTCACAGTATTAGCAGTGTTTAGGTGATACAGTCACAGTATAAGCAGTGTTTGGGTGATACAGCCACAGTATAAGCAGTGTTTAGGTGATACAGTCACAGTATAAGCAGTGTTTGGGTGATACAGTCACAGTATAAGCAGTGTTTAGGTGATACAGTCACAGTATAAGCAGTGTTTAGATTACACAGTCACAGTATAAGCAGTGTTTAGGTGATACAGTCACAGTATAAGCAGTGTTTAGGTGATACAGTCACAGTATAAGCAGTGTTTAGATTACACAGTCACAGTATAAGCAGTGTTTAGGTGATACAGTCACAGTATGAGCAGTGTTTAGGTGATACAGTCACAGTATAAGCAGTGTTTGGGTGATACAGTCACAGTATAAGCAGTGTTTAGGTGATACAGTCACAGTATAAGCAGTGTTTGGGTGATACAGTCACAGTATAAGCAGTGTTTAGGTGATACAGTCACAGTATAAGCAGTGTTTGGGTGATACAGTCACAGTATAAGCAATGTTTGGGTGATACAGTCACAGTATAAGCAGTGTTTAGGTGATACAGTCACAGTATAAGCAGTGTTTGGGTGATACAGTCACAGTATAACAAGTGTTTGGGTGATACAGTCACAGTATAAGCAGTGTTTAGGTGATACAGTCCCAGTATAAGCAGTGTTTAGGTGATACAGTCCCAGTATAAGCAGTGTTTAGGTGATACAGTCACAGTATAAGCAGTGTTTAGGTGATACAGTCACAGTATAAGCAGTGTTTGGGTGATACAGTCACAGTATAAGCAGTGTTTGGGTGATACAGTCACAGTATAAGCAGTGTTTGGGTGATACAGTCCCAATATAAGCAGTGTTTGGGTGATACAGTCACAGTATAAGCTGTGTTTAGGTGATACAGTCACAGTATAAGCAGTGTTTGGGTGATACAGTCACAGTATAAGCAGTGTTTAGGTGATACAGTCACAGTATAAGCAGTGTTTAGGTGATACAGTCACAGTATAAGCAGTGTTTGGGTGATACAGTCAGAGTATAAGCAGTGTTTGGGTGATACAGTCACAGTATAAGCAGTGTTTGGGTGATACAGTCACAGTATAAGCAGTGTTTGGGTGACACAGTCAGAGTATAAGCAGTGTTTGGGTGATACAGTCACAGTATAAGCAGTGTTTGGGTGATACAGTCAGAGTATAAGCAGTGTTTGGGTGATACAGTCACAGTATAAGCAGCGTTTGGGTGATCCAGTCACAGTATAAGCAGTGTTTAGGTGATACAGTCACAGTATAAGCAATGTTTAGGTGATACAGTCACAGTATAAGCAGTGTTTGGGTGATACAGTCACAGTATAAGCAGTGTTTGGGTGATACAGTCACAGTATAAGCAGTGTTTGGGTGATACAGTCACAGTATAAGCAGTGTTTAGGTGATACAGTCACAGTATAAGCAGTGTTTAGGTGATACAGTCACAGTATAAGCAGTGTTTGGGTGATACAGTCAGAGTATAAGCAGTGTTTAGGTGATACAGTCACAGTATAAGCAGTGTTTGGGTGATACAGTCACAGTATAAGCAGTGTTTGGGTGACACAGTCACAGTATAAGCAGTGTTTGGGTGATACAGTCACAGTATAAGCAGTGTTTGGGTGATACAGTCAGAGTATAAGCAGTGTTTGGGTGATCCAGTCACAGTATAAGCAGCGTTTGGGTGATCCAGTCACAGTATAAGCAGTGTTTAGGTGATACAGTCACAGTATAAGCAGTGTTTAGGTGATACAGTCACAGTATAAGCAATGTTTAGGTGATACAGTCACAGTATAAGCCGTGTTTGGGTGATACAGTCACAGTATAAGCAGTGTTTGGGTGATACAGTCACAGTATAAGCAGTGTTTGGGTGATACAGTCACAGTATAAGCAGTGTTTGGGTGATACAGTCACAGTATAAGCAGTGTTTGGGTGATACAGTCACAGTATAAGCAGTGTTAGGTGATACAGTCACAGTATAAGCAGTGTTTGGGTGATCCAGTCACAGTATAAGCAGTGTTTAGGTGATCCAGTCACAGTATAAGCCGTGTTTAGGTGATAGTCACAGTATAAGCAGTGTTTGGGTGATACAGTCACAGTATAAGCAGTGTTTGGGTGATACAGTCACAGTATAAGCAGTGTTTAGGTGATACAGTCACAGTATAAGCAGTGTTTGGGTGATACAGTCACAGTATAAGCAGTGTTTGGGTGATACAGTCACAGTATAAGCAGTGTTTGGGTGATACAGTCACAGTATTAGCAGTGTTTAGGTGACACACTCACAGTATAAGCAGTGTTTAGGTGACACAGTCACAGTATAAGCAGTGTTTGGGTGATATAGTCACAGTATAAGCAGTGTTTGGGTGACACAGTCACAGTATAAGCAGAGTTTAGGTTACACAGTCACAGTATAAGCAGTGTTTGGGTGATACAGTCACAGTATAAGCAGTGTTTGGGTGATACAGTCACAGTATAAGCAGTGTTTAGGTGATACAGTCACAGTATAAGCAGTGTTTGGGTGATACAGTCACAGTATAAGCAGTGTTTAGGTGATACAGTCACAGTATAAGCAGTGTTTGGGTGATACAGTCACAGTATAAGCAGTGTTTGGGTGATATAGTCACAGTATAAGCAGTGTTTGGGTGACACAGTCACAGTATAAGCAGTGTTTAGGTGACACAGTCACACTATAAGCAGTGTTTAGGTGATACAGTCACAGTATAAGCAGTGTTTGGGTGACACAGTCACAGTATAAGCAGTGTTTGGGTGATACAGTCACAGTATAAGCAGTGTTTAGGTGATACAGTCACAGTATAAGCAGTGTTTGGGTGATACAGTCACAGTATAAGCAGTGTTTAGGTGATACAGTCACAGTATAAGCAGTGTTTGGGTGATACAGTCACAGTATGAGCAGTGTTGAGGTGGCACAGTCACAGTATGAGCAGTGTTTGGGTGATACAGTCACAGTATAAGCAGTGTTTGGGTGATACAGTCACAGTATAAGCAGTGTTTGGGTGATACAGTCACAGTATAAGCAGTGTTAAGGTGATACAGTCTCAGTATAAACAGTGTTTAGGTGATACAGTCAAAGTATAAGCAGTGTTTGGGTGATACAGTCACAGTATAAGCAGTGTTTGGGTGATACAGTCACAGTATAAGCAGTGTTTAGGTGATACAGTCACAGTATAAGCAGTGTTTGGGTGATCCAGTCACAGTATAAGCAGTGTTTAGGTGATCCAGTCACAGTATAAGCCGTGTTTAGGTGATAGTCACAGTATAAGCAGTGTTTGGGTGATACAGTCACAGTATAAGCAGTGTTTGGGTGATACAGTCACAGTATAAGCAGTGTTTAGGTGATACAGTCACAGTATAAGCAGTGTTAGGTGATACAGTTACAGTATAAGCAGTGTTTGGGTGATACAGTCACAGTATAAGCAGTGTTTGGGTGATACAGTCACAGTATAAGCAGTGTTTGGGTGATACAGTCACAGTATAAGCAGTGTTTAGGTGATACAGTCACAGTATAAGCAGTGTTAGGTGATACAGTTACAGTATAAGCAGTGTTTGGGTGATACAGTCACAGTATAAGCAGTGTTTGGGTGATACAGTCACAGTATTAGCAGTGTTTAGGTGACACACTCACAGTATAAGCAGTGTTTAGGTGACACAGTCACAGTATAAGCAGTGTTTGGGTGATATAGTCACAGTATAAGCAGTGTTTGGGTGACACAGTCACAGTATAAGCAGTGTTTAGGTGACACAGTCACAGTATAAGCAGTGTTTGGGTGATACAGTCACAGTATAAGCAGTGTTTAGGTGATACAGTCACAGTATAAGCAGTGTTTGGGTGATACAGTCACAGTATAAGCAGTGTTTAGGTGATACAGTCACAGTATAAGCAGTGTTTGGGTGATACAGTCACAGTATAAGCAGTGTTTAGGTGATACAGTCACAGTATAAGCAGTGTTTGGGTGATACAGTCACAGTATAAGCAGTGTTTGGGTGATATAGTCACAGTATAAGCAGAGTTTGGGTGACACAGTCACAGTATAAGCAGTGTTTAGGTGACACAGTCACACTATAAGCAGTGTTTAGGTGATACAGTCACAGTATAAGCAGTGTTTGGGTGACACAGTCACAGTATAAGCAGTGTTTGGGTGATACAGTCACAGTATAAGCAGTGTTTAGGTGATACAGTCACAGTATAAGCAGTGTTTGGGTGATACAGTCACAGTATAAGCAGTGTTTAGGTGATACAGTCACAGTATAAGCAGTGTTTGGGTGATACAGTCACAGTATGAGCAGTGTTGAGGTGGCACAGTCACAGTATGAGCAGTGTTTGGGTGATACAGTCACAGTATAAGCAGTGTTTGGGTGATACAGTCACAGTATAAGCAGTGTTTGGGTGATACAGTCACAGTATAAGCAGTGTTTAGGTGATACAGTCTCAGTATAAACAGTGTTTAGGTGATACAGTCAAAGTATAAGCAGTGTTTGGGTGATACAGTCACAGTATAAGCAGTGTTTGGGTGATACAGTCACAGTATAAGCAGTGTTTAGGTGATACAGTCACAGTATAAGCAGTGTTTGGGTGATCCAGTCACAGTATAAGCAGTGTTTAGGTGATCCAGTCACAGTATAAGCCGTGTTTAGGTGATAGTCACAGTATAAGCAGTGTTTGGGTGATACAGTCACAGTATAAGCAGTGTTTGGGTGATACAGTCACAGTATAAGCAGTGTTTAGGTGATACAGTCACAGTATAAGCAGTGTTAGGTGATACAGTTACAGTATAAGCAGTGTTTGGGTGATACAGTCACAGTATAAGCAGTGTTTGGGTGATACAGTCACAGTATAAGCAGTGTTTGGGTGATACAGTCACAGTATAAGCAGTGTTTGGGTGACACAGTCACAGTATAAGCAGTGTTTAGGTGATACAGTCACAGTATAAGCAGTGTTTGGGTGATACAGTCACAGTATAAGCAGTGTTTGGGTGATACAGTCACAATATAAGCAGTGTTTAGGTGATATAGTCACAGTATAAGCAGTGTTTGGGTGATACAGTCACAGTATAAGCAGTGTTTAGGTGATACAGTCACAGTATAAGCAGTGTTTGGGTGATACAGTCACAGTATAAGCAGTGTTTAGGTGACACAGTCACAGTATGAGCAGTGTTTAGGTGACATAGTCCCTTTAATCACATTTCTGACATCAATATATCTGTTGGTTGAGTTGTGTGAGTGAACAGGTTTTCTGTGGCTATTAGCAGTGAAGTTAGTGTCTGTGAGACTGTAATAGTGTTAGGTTTCTGTTTTTCTAGCCATTTGCTCTAATAGCCACATTAATGTGATTTTACAATGTGTTTCTCTGTGACCTCAGCTGGCTACCTATCATTTACGGAGAGAGAAATGCATGTTAAAAACCCTTATTTCTCTCTCCTCCTCTCTAAGTATAAACTTAAAATGCAGCCTCTTTCCACTTACGAGAATGTAACTAATGGTAACAGCTCTAATGGAGGAATAAACAACAACTTAGGTGAGAAGCTGAACGCCACGACTCTCACATCAGTTTGCGAGATGGAAATGTTGTTGGATTTTTTCCTCCTGTATTTTGCAGTCTATTTAGTGATCATTGGGCCCCGGACATGTATCTGATCTTCTTTACCCAGCAGGGATACATGGCTTCCAGCTGACCTGGGAACATGTTAAAGAGGGACAGCTTGGCGTAAGGGGTGTGGTTTGGGCAGCATTGAGGCCGCTGCAATAATATGATTTTTTTATTTGACTTTTTAATCTGTCCATAGTATAACTAGAGACACTAATTAAAACATGAGCAAAGTTATTTATTCACAAAAAATATTTTAGAGACACATTTTCTGATGTTGACACGCATTACATACATGATACACTTTTATTTCTGCAGAGTTCTCAGATACATACACATCCAACATCCCAAGGGTGTAAGGATGGAAGGAGAGGGTCTGAACCTCCAGTAAAAGGATGCTTGCAGGGGTATGATATATAGCAGACTGCTAAATTCCATATTGTCCTGATTATAGACTACACAATTTTCTTTTTTAATTCCCCTAAATTAGGGGTGTGGCGTATGATCTGGGATTATGTTTTTAGGATGGCCAAGTGGGGAGAACAAACCATATTAGAGGACAGACCCACTACCGCAGGAGCTTTGAGTTCTCTGCTTAATCTGTTCATTTTGTTTGTCTGGTAGACAAATAGACTGAGTTGAGCACTCAGAGGATATAGTAATCCCTATTGCAATACCTCTCGGATGCTGTGGGGCGGCGCTAGAGAGTTTTAGTGTCAATAAATTGGGGAGCGCTCAATTGTATGCATGTGCCGGATGAATTCTCTGGGGTCTCAGTTTGTGGGAATTAGGAAGGCCTTTACTCCTTGTAAGGAATGTATTTGAATATTTAGGATTTAGACGCAGTGCTGACTCTGGTATGATGTGACCAATTAATGTGACCAGATCTGTAGTTATTCATCTAAGACGAGTGTTTTTATGTAGTTTTGAGAAAAACATTAACTTCAAAAAACTTTAGCTTTAAGATTTAACCTATTTTCTGAGTGTGTTATGTATATTATACTTCAGTTGCACCACGTGATTTATTATTAATTTTGCTGGTTTAGGGGTTTTATCCTTTCCATATCTTGCTATAGATTAGTTACAGGCCTCTGGATAAGGCATCAATTCAATGCCCTGTATGAGCGTATGTGCTATGGGAATTTGCCCTGAGATTGCATGTAGGGTGCACAATGTTTACAGTCAGTGCATGGCTAATTCCTGAGATTTACATCCTGTTGTTCGTAGTAACCCTCCTACAGCCTCCCCCATGACATCTCTCAAACAGCTACAAACAGGGCCCTAGATGGCAATAGTGTAATGGATGTATTCCTGCATTAGTCAGTCCATGCAGCGGCAAACAGAATAAATGAAACAATAAGGTACATTCAGAGCCTGCTCTGATATATTGCTTGTCTCACCTCAACTACAAATACAAGTCTGGATCTTTCAATTCTTATATATGATAGAGAAACCTGTGATTTATACCTGTAACCTCCGAGCACGGAGGGGAGACTCCATGACTCACCTCCTAGCTTTCTGATTTTATTCCCCTTCCCCTGGCTGATCTGATCTACTCTAAAGCCACTGTTTAATTAGCTCCTTTGATGATTGCGGTGCAAACAAAATATTACATATCCAAGTCTGTCAATTCTCATCGCATCCAGAGTTTAATGTCTCTGCCTCGTAGACAACAATCGTGTCTGACCGACTGGAGACAGAACTATTCTTTCCTCTTGTTTTTAATAATATTGCCGGTTCCATAACTTGGCCAGTGTTAGACTGACATGTAGCGAGTTTGATCTTAGATTGCCGGGAGATGCAAATCCATCTTCAAAGCTAAGAGGGCCTGAGAAAAATCCTGTGGGGGCAATGCTACATGGACCAAAATCTCCTTGGTGTGGACTAAAGCATTAAAACTTATTGCAATGGACAATTCTCTTAAAGAATAACTGGCAGCAAAAAATAAAGCTATGTTCAAACCTCAAGGCTGCAGGTACAGTCCATTATCTGAGTACAATTGATGGGTTAATAATGAGCCCCATGGGGAGGAAGGCACTATTTCATTACAAGTTGTTGTTATTATTTTAAATAGAAATGATTTAATGAAGAGATACAAATTGTGCCCCCTCTTTGCTTGTATTGTGCTATGAGGGGGCAGACACGTTGGGTTCATGTCACCTAAGATTCCAAACAACATGTCCCCCCCAGGTGATACTATATGAGCAAAGACGGATCAATAAGGTGCTTTATTTGTATTCTTTGCTTAAAACGTTCTATTTAACATGCAAACACTTGATACGATCTTTCAGTTACACAGAACTTAATTTTTGCCAACATTTGTCTTTTAACTTTAATATGATGAGAGCAGCTGGCAAGTGGCAAACAAATATTGAGAATGCCTTAGAAAGCTACCTACTCAACCTAGTGCTGTAGATCCAGCCCTTATCGTATAACCGAGCTTATTATACCGCGAAGGAGGTCGGTGTGGATTTTCCATGTTAATTTTTACACTAAAAAAACTTAGTCATAAAAATAACACTTATTCCCAAAACAGTTTTGTCAGATTGGGGTACTGTAGGCATAATGATAAGTGAATTGTGATAGTGTCTGTCTAAGCCACCCATGGGAGTGTCATGGCAGTAAACATTACAGGATGTGTAGAGTGCTGTGCACAAGAGCTTCTTCAAGTGATGCCTGACCTCAGACTCCAAATAATGTGAAGAGCAGATCCCAGGATTTGATCTGCCACAAAAAGCTGAAATTTCTAGAATATAAAAAGAGGCATTTGTGCATTAATTAGACCTGTAGTCTTTGTGAATGTAAGCGTGCACGATACAGAGAGTTGCAAACATTATATTCATGCTAGTCAAATGAAAAGTCACATTGTACAGCCCACAAAAGGTCAAATTTAAGAGTTCACGTTTGGGCAACAAATGGATTTTTTAAGCATGAAGTTTCCCTTTAAATAAAAAAAGACACTAATCCAAATTCTAAATGAAGACCTACATCTCTACTCTTTCCTGTAGCACTGGCGAAGTTTAAAACCCGTAGACCTGTTCTTAATTCATTGTTGTCCTTACAGCACGAGAAGCCTGTTCATTAACAGGTTTCTAAATCAAATACTGAACATGTTACATTATATATCATCAATTCCTTATGTTGCATTAATATAAACTGTGACCGTCCTGATAAGACCAATTCACATACTGAATATTCTGAATTGTGTGTATTTGTCTGAGGTCTGGAAATCACTTCCTCTGTTCAGTGCTGGCAGGAATGACTGTTGGTGAAGCACAGTTACTTATCTATTTATGTATTCATTGCAACTGAAATCTTTATTGAGTTTATTATCATGGATTACAGAAAGAAATAATGAGGGAAAGCTGGAATAGAATAGGAACTGTTATTCGGGAATTATGCAAGCTCGGAAAGGGTGCATTATCTCTCAATGACAGACAAAAAAAAAAATTACACTGTAAAATCTTCATTTGCAAAACAATTGATTGTGCCCAACATGTTCCATCGCTTTTATAGGAGCTGCAACATTACAGAACAATATAGAGTCCGCACAATGCATACAGATAGGAGGAGGATTACAGCATGCTGACCCAGCGTGCTGCAAACTAGCTAACAGTACAGAATCATAGTGCTTTATTCACGAAACAGGGAATTGATAGGGAAATTCAAACGTAAGGCCAAAGAAGCCGAGTTGGAAAAATTCTCCAGTTCAGCTGACAGAATGAATATAATGTTTGCACCCCTATTTATCCTGCCTACTTGATGAATTAATGAAAATTGAATTTCAAACTTAAGGTCAAAGTAAACAAGGTGGAAAGTGTCTCCAACTCGGCTACTCCTGTTTTAAGTTTGAAATTCCCTTGTCAATTCCCTGTTTTATGAATAAAGTATATGACAGTCTGAAAGTCGGAGGGAAGGGATGATGTGAGATTCACAGGGGAAGACGGACAAGGAAAGTCACTCTGATACATGTCACCTGCTGCCTTCTACAGTTCACAAGATACTCTACTATTTTTCACTTTTAAGTGCCCCAGTCGGTAATACTTTTGATATTTCTATCCAATTGTCTTGTCTGCCTATCAATTTCTGTACCTTATCTGTCAGCAAATCTGTCTTGCATGTCTATGTGTGCTTATCTCTGAAGATATCAGCTGGGCTGATAAAGTGGCGCCAAGGGCGACTAACCCCAGGGTATACAGATGCCATCCCTCCCATGCTCACATGTCTGGAAGATGCAATTTCTAAAGAGATCTCCAAGATGTTTCTTTAAGATGTTTAAAGGTATTTGGGGGCATTTCACATGTCTGTTCTTAATCTCTAATGAAGTGATGGATGCCAGGATGCATGTACTCGCTGATGGCTGCAGTGTTAATTAGTGAAATCCACTAACGAGCTTGTACATTTATATCAGACCTTTCTGCCGACAGTGGGTCTTGCAAATAAGGGAGTGTGTTGGCAGTGCTCCGGTGATATAATTGCACATAAAAATACTATCTATGAGACAAAAGAAAAAAAAGTATCTGCTGCTCAAATACTATCCATGTATAATATGATGCCTAGCAAACATATGTGAGCGTGCTGCAGGGTAACTAGCTATACAGTGTATACAAATACAGAAAACATCTGCACTTTTCACCCTGATTAAGTTGGCAAAAATTGTATAAACATAATATGAAGATTTGGGGTCTTTGAATTGGCCAGAGTATAAACATGCTCACCCACCATATCAAGACACTCTCAATAGTGATAAACTCACCTACTATCTACTGGGCATGCAAAGCAATATATACTGCTAATGTGCTGGAGGAGGTGCAGTTAAGTTAACCCTTCTCCCAATTACTCTCTGGACAACAAACTGCATCCAGTAATGTGCAAGCAAAGGAATGCTTAGCGCATCATCCATTTTATTTTCCCTGCTTGCAAATAATTGAGGTTTTTGGTTTCATATTTTGTTGCATTTTGGAGTGTAATTGGAAGTTAAAAAAAAACATTTGGTAGCAGTATACACTGCATTGTGTGTACAGTAGATAGTAGGTGAGGTTAGGGTCTCACCCTATCAACAATAGGCCTCAGGCAAAGCCTCATTTTGCCACCCTCTCAGCTCTGCCTTTGTGTCCTGCCCCAGCACCCTGTGTGTAACCTATTGGCACACACTCTCCAATTTTAAAAGTAAAAACAGTGCTAACTCTGCTCCAAACATCTTACCAGTGTCGTTTCAATCTCCAAACAGATTGCCATCTTTGTACCCAAACAGCTTGCCATTACCATCTATGCCTCAAACAGCTTGCCATTACCATCTATGCCTCAAACAGCTTGTCACTGGCAGCACTGTCCCCATCTTGCCATTGCCATCACCCATTCTCCCTGGTGTCTAGTGGGGGCAGCATCGGAGGATGTCTGTATGCTGTGCACAGGCATCCTCTGATACTGCCAGACACAGCATTATTATGCCCCACAGCACTTGACACAGTAGTCACGATGCACTAAAAAAATGCGGTGGACTATCAAACCAGTAGCGGTCTGGGGTAGTTAAATAAAAATGAAATTGAAAAATTGGGGTCCACAACAAACTGGCATCTCTGGGTGGGCCACCAGCAACTTCTACTGTGAATATGAAGATAAAGGGAAAAAAACCTGCAGTGACCAGTGTGTACACACTATGCCCAACACCACTCAAAAAAGTGCCACACTGGACCAGCAACATTTGGCACAATATCCCACATCATTAGCCAAATTGTACTACAGAACTTTCACCGTTCTAACACATGCTCCACAGTACTTGCCACTGTCACTTTCCCCCGGCAGAACCTGCCACAGTGTCACTTTGCCCCTGCAGAACCTGCCACGGTGTCACTTTACACCTGCAGAACCTGCCACAGTGTCACTTTACCCCTGCAGAACTGCTGTGGCTAATTCATAGAACCAAAACCTCTCATTTTATTATGTTTATACAGTTGTTGCCCACTTTATTTGGGTGAGAAGTGCAGATTGTGTTTGTTTTTTTTCTAAAAATTGTGTATACAATGGAGCACAATGCAGGGTTTTTATTCTTTCATGACTTTTTTTGGGCAAAAACAAATCATCATGTTTTTCCTGCTAGCTTTAGATAATGCTTTTGGGGTCTATATTACATAAAATAAAAGATTAATCAACAACTGTTTCTTTGAAGCCAATATGCTATCCGAAATCAGAGGATTGATAGCTGCAGCTGGCACGGACATTCATACAGCTCTGTATCTCACTTTTTGTTTCCCTGGTCATATTTTTTGTAATAATATTTCCCTGTCTTTGCTTTGCCTGTATTTGATTGACTGCAGACATCAAGTCTGGCCGTGATAATTGAACACAAATATTTACCTGCATTGGTTGTCATTAAATTTTAAAGTGACTACAAGGCAACCTATGTTTACTAGCACCATCGTTTTCAATGTTTGCATTTTATTTATATATATATATTTGAGGGAGACTTGTACGAGTAAAGCTTTGTTAATTGAAAAATACTTTACTTGTTAAAGCATTTCTCTCCCCTGTTTACATAGCGTTGTTAAACGTGAGGCATCATTCTTAATTGTGTTTGTTTTGTTGAGTGCAAACTATATGTAAACATAATATTCAGTACATTTAGAGGCCGACCTGTAATTGCCATGTTTTATTAGGAATTAAATGCAGCTTCCACCGCCTCCTCCCCCCCAGCGTCATTTGATGGAGGGAATGTAAAGCGATTATATTAAAATACAAGTTCACATTTCTAAAAAGAGATCTAGCAAAAAAGGCTGCAATTTTCATGCTAATTAAAAATAAAATATGATGATTAGAAAACCTTTAAAAACTAGCAGCGCTGCATTGACAATAACCTTGGCTCATGTACTTGAGAATAGTGAGATAAAAATCGAATTATTATAAACCTAGGCATTGAAAGCATTCCTAAACTTGCCAAATTAAACCCATGGTACGGACCCTAGCATGTGTCTATAGAGAGAGAGACCTGCAGGGTTCAGTGCTCAGACAGGAACTTGGCACTGCTGGATTTAAAATCAAGGATCTGGCAGAACTTCGCTCTCTGTGTAATTTGTTCATTTGGGAAGTCAGAACTGGCCCCCCAGTTAACAAAACCCTGACAAAAGTAGGCCCTTTAAATAAATAGTTCACCCCACTGTTTTAGAATTATTTGCTTTTCATTTAGCAATTGCTCTGGTTTAATTGAGTAGTTTTATAGTTCGGTGGTGTTATTTTATAACCTGGTTTTTCTATTGTCCTGGGGTCTAACTTACTATATGGTAATGTTAGTTTCCAAAAAGTGTTTGTGATTCCTGGGAGTTGAGTCTAACCACACTCTCAATTCTTCTCTCCTGTGCAGGCAAAAGTACTGAGCATGTCATGACAGCACATGGATCACCTAAATCTTTCTGTTGGGCTGTTTTTTCCCTTTAAGAAGTGGAGGGAGATGGCGGGCGGAATCAGGACTCCCACACTGCAGTTGCGAGCACAGTGGAGGTTTAGGGCTGAGTCACTTCCCTTTATGATGCCTTCATTCCATTTAATGAAAGAAGAGAAGAGTATTCAATAACACTGCAGCACTATAAAACAACACATCTAGAGCAGAGACATTGCTAAATAAAAGGAAAATGTGTACAACACATAGACATGCTTTGTGTCAGCTACCTAACACACAGTTTCCCTGTCTTTACTGTCAACTCGTGAATTTGGGAGATGTTTACAAACATCAGTCCTGGGTGTGGCTTACATTGTTCCTTAAAGGACAAAACAGCCATCTCTAGGCTTATTGTTTTAAAATAAATAGTAAGTACGCTAGAATATCTTACAAGTCTTTAAATTCCATGCTCTATGTACATATAAATGATTATATCCGCTGAAGTATCTCTCAGAATAGACCATCATTAATCTGAGACTAAAGATGTCTTGTTGATACATTGCCTCAACACCCACAAGGTTACTGCCCACCACGCACAGATGCACCTTTTTTTCCGAGCCCCATCTATACCCAGAGCAAACACAGCGCTGAAGGCCTTTGAAAAAAATGTTCATTAATATGTTAATTAAAATTAAACATCGCATTCATTTAAATAGCAATTAAAAATGACAAGCCTCTCTGTCGTTGATTGACAAAGCAGACCTGAAGATCTGTCTGCTCGCAGGTCATTCCACTGCCATTTCTGATTTTGCTAAATAATTGGCTCCACATTGTCACATTGTCCTGTAAAAAGCTGTACAAATATACCAGGACATATTCACTTGGCACTGCCCCCTGTTTGTTCTAATGGCCAATTGATCAAACATCGATGATCCTGGATTAGAACTCAACATAACGTGTGCCGACGCATTTCACAAATGGTGCAATCCGCTGGGTGAGCATCATACACAAACCAATTAGGCCACATTAACTCAGATATTCGTATGAGAAGTGATGCCAATTAAGAATGGACAACGCATTTCCAGCTGTGGATAAACATATTTATTAAAGGAAATGGTCCAGGGATAAGTCTAATTTATTAAAATACTGTGGTTGGCACAATAGCTGATTATGCGTTAACCCTTGTTGAGATAATTGGATTAAAGCGCTAACTCTTATTAAAATAAAGTCTTTACCATTATAATTAATTAAGCATGTACCCTTTAGTTACAAATAAGGCTCGGTGCAATACTTAGCTAGGCAGTTATAATTATTAAAATAATTGCTTTGGTGTAATAATTAACTATGGAGTAAATCTTACTCAGAAGGTGGGGTGGGGGAAGGGGAGCTGCCATCCTTTATTATAGTAATAGGTTTGGGACAATAAATAATAATTCAGTAATGTAAGGGGGTAAACTTGTTTCTATGTATTGTACATGAGTTCATCAACTGAAAACTACAAAGGACAAGGGGTCACCAACTAAGACTTGAAGAAAGGAGATGTAGTCTACGGCAGTGGAAGTTTTTTTTTTTTTACAGTAAGGACAATAAAGATATTGAATTCACTGCCTGAAGAATTGTTTCTAGCAAATATGTTGGGTGCCGTTAAAAGCGGCCTGGAAACATTTTTAACCCCTTAGTGACATGACCGTTTGTGTTTAGCTGTAATTTTCTTCTTTCTCACATACTGTACCCACACAAATTATATATTGTTTTTATTGCCATAAGTAGGGCTTTCATTACTTACCATTGTGTTCACATATCTTATCATTTACTATAAAAAAAATCATAAAATATGATGAAAAAGTTAAAAAAACAATTATTTACAGAAATACAATTATTAGAAAAGACCCCGTCTAAATAGTTTTAAAATTTTGTCCTGAGTTTATAAATATGCTTGCTTCCATGTTTTTTGGGATTTTGCAAGTTATAGGGCAAAAACACAAAATAGTGTTTTTTTTTTCACCTATAGTGACCTTTTGACCCCAAACTGAACCCTAAATTTAATCGTAACCCTAAATTTAACCCCAACTTTAAGCCTTATGCTAACCCTTAATTTATTATAATTTTAATTTAACCCTTACCCTTATGCTAAATCTAATTGAATTATTAACCTAACCATTATTCGAACCCTAGATTTGCAGCAAATTGAGTATTTTTTAAATTTACATTGCAATGTTACTGACTGCCTCTAGGGGCAGTCAAGCAACAGCATCGGAGCGACGGAAGTGAATTTTTTTTCACTTCCGACACTCTACCCACTACAGGGCAGAGCCATATTGGAAGAGCATCCTGCTCTCCAATATGGCGCCCCAGAATCGTTCCGTTGAGTGATCGCGGGTGCCTTGGGGACCCAAAATTGGTGATGCTTTATGCCTCGACCTCGAGGCATTAAAGCATCAGCGTTTTAGCAGTGTTTGCAATCTTAGATGGCAAACACTGCTCGTTTTGCCGCAGAATGGACCAGATCCGTCCAATGTCGGCAACGCTTTGGATGGACCTAGTCCATCCAATGTCCTCAAAGGGTTAATGAGCCGGAGCACAGAGGGCTATGCATGTTAGTATAGGTATAAATATTTATTTAGTGCTTGTTGATCCAGGAGAAATCTGATTTGCCTTAGCGGTAAACAAGTCTGATTATAAGACTAAGATCCACGTTCCTCACGGAGCTGCAGGAGACCTGGATCCTCCCTGCAGACAGACAGTGGATGTCTGTGCGCTGCACACAGACATCCTTCGGCTGACCCTGCTAGAGACCAGGGAAGTCTGGGGACACTTTGGGAGACTTTTGGAATTTTGCTAAGTCTGGAAGCATATTAGCAAGTCTGGGGACACATTGGCAAGTCCAGGGGCATATTGGTAAGTCTGAGAGTAAAAAAATACCTTTTTAAAAATAAAGATATATATATATGTGTCTGTTTTTGAGAACATTAGTACACGTTGCCATAATTAATGATAACAAAAATCATTATTAATTATTATTCTAGACTAATAGTAATAATACTAATTATTATGGAAGCCCAGAACTTATCTCAAAAAAACATGTCGGAAAAATATTCAAAATACATAGTTTCTCTGGGCTGCTGTAAATAATAATAATTAGCAAACTATAAATGCACTCTGCTCATATGTATTTTCCTGGACACAAAGAATGTTAAAAACATAGGTATACCTCCCCCAGGATAGTCATCTGGCAACCCGATCCCTTCCCCTTGCTTCTTATAGGGACTCCTAAACACTGCTTATACTACCACTGTACAGATTAAAGGAACTCTGTCACCTAAACACTGCTTATACTGCGACTGTACAGATTAAAGGAACTCTGTCACCTAAACACTGCTTATACTGTGACTGTACAGATTAAAGGAACTCTGTCACCTAAACACTGCTTATACTGTGACTGTACAGATTAAAGGGACTCTGTCACCTAAACACTGCTTATACTGCGACTGTACAGATTAAAGGGACTCTGTCACCTAAACACTGCTTATACTGCGACTGTACAGATTAAAGGGGCTCTGTCACCTAAACACTGCTTATACTGCGACTGTAAAGATTAAAGGGATTCTGTCACCTAAACTCTGCTTATACTGCGACTGTACAGATTAAAGGGGCTCTGTCACCTAAACACTGCTTATACTGCGACTGTACAGATTAAAGGGACTCTGTCACCTAAACACTGCTTATACTGCGACTGTACAGATTAAAGGGAGTCTGTCACCTAAACACTGCTTATACTTTCACTGTACAGATTAAAGGGATACTGTCAGCTAAACACTGCTTATACCGTGACTGTACAGATTAAAGGAACGCTGTCACCTAAACACTGGTTATATAGCGACTGTACAGATTAAAGGGCTCTGTCACCTAAACACTGCTTATACTGTGACTGTGCAGATTAAAGGGATTCTGTCACCTAAACACTGCTTATACTGTGACTGTACAGATTAAAGGAACTCTGTCACCTAAACACTGCTTATACTGTGACTGTACAGATTAAAGGGACTCTGTCACCTAAACACTGCTTATACTTTGACTGTACAGATTAAAGGGACTCTGTCACCTAAACACTGCTTATACTGTGACTGTACAGATTAAAGGGGCTCTGTCACCTAAACACTGCTTATACTGCGACTGTGAAGATTAAAGGGATTCTGTCACCTAAACTCTGCTTATACTGTGACTGTACAGATTAAAGGGGCTCTGTCACCTAAACACTGCTTATACTGCGACTGTACAGATTAAAGGGACTCTGTCACCTAAACACTGCTTATACTGCGACTGTACAGATTAAAGGGAGTCTGTCACCTAAACACTGCTTATACTTTCACTGTACAGATTAAAGGGATTCTGTCAGCTAAACACTGCTTATACCGTGACTGTACAGATTAAAGGAACGCTGTCACCTAAACACTGGTTATATAGCGACTGTACAGATTAAAGGGCTCTGTCACCTAAACACTGCTTATACTGTGACTGTGCAGATTAAAGGGATTCTGTCACCTAAACACTGTTTATACTGTGACTGTACAGATTAAAGGAACTCTGTCACCTAAACACTGCTTATACTGTGACTGTACAGATTAAAGGGACTCTGTCACCTAAACACTGCTTATACTTTGACTGTACAGATTAAAGGGACTCTGTCACCTAAACACTGCTTATACTGTGACTGTACAGATTAAAGGGACTCTGTCACCTAAAGACTGCTTATACTGCGACTGTGCAGATTAAAGGGATTCTGTCACCTAAACACTGCTTATACTGTGACTGTACAGATTAAAGGGACTCTGTCACCTAAACACTGCTTATACTGTGACTGTACAGATTAAAGGGATTATGTCACCTAAACACTGCTTATACTGTGACTGTACAGATTAAAGGGACTCTGTCACCTAAACACTGCTTATAATGCGACTGTACAGATTAAAGGGTTTCTATCACCTAAACACTGCTTAAAATGCGACTGTACAGAATAAAGGGATTCTGTCACCTAAACACTGCTTATACTGCGACTGTGTAGATTAAAGGGGCTCTGTCACCTAAACACTGCTTATACTGTGAATGTACAGATTAAAGGGATTCTGTCTCATAAACACTGCTTATACTGTGACTGTGCAGATTAAAGGGATTCTGTCACCTACACACTGCTTATACTGTGACTGTGCAGATTAAAGGGATTCTGTCACCTAAATACTGCTTATACTGTGACTGTACAGATTAAAGGGATTCTGTCACCTAAACACTGCTTATACTGTGACTGTGCATATTAAAGGGACTCTGTCGCCTAAACACTGCTTATACTGTGACTGTGCATATTAAAGGGAATCTGTCACCTAAAGACTGCTTATACTGTGACTGTACAGATTAAAGGGATTCTGTCACCTAAACACTGCTTATACCGTGACTGTACAGATTAAAGGGATTCTGTCACCTAAACACTGCTTATATTTGCGACTGTACAGATTAAAGGGACTCTGTCACCTAAATACTGCTTATACTGTGACTGTACAGATTAAAGGGATTCTGTCACCTAAACACTGCTTATACTGTGACTGTGCATATTAAAGGGACTCTGTCACCTAAAGACTGCTTATACTGTGACTGTGCATATTAAAGGGACTCTGTCACCTAAAGACTGCTTATACTGTGACTGTACAGATTAAAGGGATTCTGTCACCTAAACACTGCTTATACCGTGACTGTACAGATTAAAGGGATTCTGTCACCTAAACACTGCTTATATTGCGACTGTACAGATTAAAGGGACTCTGTCACCTAAATACTGCTTATACTGTGACTTTACAGATTAAAGGGATTCTGTCACCTAAACACTGCTTATATTGCGACTGTACAGAATAAAGGGTTTCTGTAACCTAAACACTGCTTATATTGCGACTGTACAGAATAAAGGGACTCTGTCACCTAAACTCTGCTTATACTGCGACTGTGCAGATTAAAGGGATTCTGTCACCTAAACACTGCTTATACTGTGACTGTGCAGATTAAAGGGATTCTGTCACCTAAACACTGCTTATACTGCGACTGTGCAGATTAAAGGGATTCTGTCACCTAAACACTGCTTATACTGCGACTGTGCAGATTAAAGGGATTCTGTCACCTAAACACTGCTTATACTGTAACTGTGCAGATTAAAGGGACTCTGTCACCTAAACACTGCTTATACTGTGACTGTGCATATTAAAGGGACTCTGTCACCTAAACACTGCTTATACTGTGACTGTACAGATTAAAGGGATTCTGTCACCTAAACACTGCTTATACTGTGACTGTACAGATTAAAGGGATTCTGTCACCTAAACACTGCTTATACTGTGACTGTACAGATAAAAGGGATTCTGTCACCTAAACACTGCTTATACTGTGACTGTACAGATTAAAGGGATTCTGTCACCTAAACACTGCTTATACTGTGACTGTACAGATTAAAGGGATTCTGTCACCTAAACACTGCTTATACTGTGACTGTACAGATTAAAGGGATTCTGTCACCTAAACACTGCTTATACTGTGACTGTACAGATTAAAGGGATTCTGTCACCTAAACACTGCTTATACTGTGACTGTACAGATTAAAGGGATTCTGTCACCTAAACACTGCTTATACTGTGACTGTACAGATTAAAGGGATTCTGTCACCTAAACACAGTTTATACCGTGACTGTACAGATTAAAGGGATTCTGTCACCTAAACACTGCTTATACCGTGACTGTACAGATTAAAGGGATTCTGTCACCTAAACACTGCTTATACTGTGACTGTACAGATTAAAGGGATTCTGTCACCTAAACACTGCTTATACTGTGACTGTACAGATTAAAGGGATTCTGTCACCTAAACACTGCTTATACTGTGACTGTACAGATTAAAGGGATTCTGTCACCTAAACACTGCTTATACTGTGACTGTACAGATTAAAGGGATTCTGTCACCTAAACACTGCTTATACTGTGACTGTACAGATTAAAGGGGCTCTGTCACCTAAACACTGCTTATACTGTGACTGTACAGATTAAAGGGATTCTGTCACCTAAACACTGCATATACTGTGACTGTACAGATTAAAGGGGCTCTGTCACCTAAACACTGCTTATACTGTGACTGTACAGATTAAAGGGGCTCTGTCACCTAAACACTGCTTATACTGTGACTGTACAGATTAAAGGGATTCTGTCACCTAAACACTGCTTATACCGTGACTGTACAGATTAAAGGGATTCTGTCACCTAAACACTGCTTATATTTGCGACTGTACAGATTAAAGGGACTCTGTCACCTAAATACTGCTTATACTGTGACTGTACAGATTAAAGGGATTCTGTCACCTAAACACTGCTTATACTGTGACTGTGCATATTAAAGGGACTCTGTCACCTAAAGACTGCTTATACTGTGACTGTGCATATTAAAGGGACTCTGTCACCTAAAGACTGCTTATACTGTGACTGTACAGATTAAAGGGATTCTGTCACCTAAACACTGCTTATACCGTGACTGTACAGATTAAAGGGATTCTGTCACCTAAACACTGCTTATATTGCGACTGTACAGATTAAAGGGACTCTGTCACCTAAATACTGCTTATACTGTGACTTTACAGATTAAAGGGATTCTGTCACCTAAACACTGCTTATATTGCGACTGTACAGAATAAAGGGTTTCTGTAACCTAAACACTGCTTATATTGCGACTGTACAGAATAAAGGGACTCTGTCACCTAAACTCTGCTTATACTGCGACTGTGCAGATTAAAGGGATTCTGTCACCTAAACACTGCTTATACTGTGACTGTGCAGATTAAAGGGATTCTGTCACCTAAACACTGCTTATACTGCGACTGTGCAGATTAAAGGGATTCTGTCACCTAAACACTGCTTATACTGCGACTGTGCAGATTAAAGGGATTCTGTCACCTAAACACTGCTTATACTGTAACTGTGCAGATTAAAGGGACTCTGTCACCTAAACACTGCTTATACTGTGACTGTGCATATTAAAGGGACTCTGTCACCTAAACACTGCTTATACTGTGACTGTACAGATTAAAGGGATTCTGTCACCTAAACACTGCTTATACTGTGACTGTACAGATTAAAGGGATTCTGTCACCTAAACACTGCTTATACTGTGACTGTACAGATAAAAGGGATTCTGTCACCTAAACACTGCTTATACTGTGACTGTACAGATTAAAGGGATTCTGTCACCTAAACACTGCTTATACTGTGACTGTACAGATTAAAGGGATTCTGTCACCTAAACACTGCTTATACTGTGACTGTACAGATTAAAGGGATTCTGTCACCTAAACACTGCTTATACTGTGACTGTACAGATTAAAGGGATTCTGTCACCTAAACACTGCTTATACTGTGACTGTACAGATTAAAGGGATTCTGTCACCTAAACACTGCTTATACTGTGACTGTACAGATTAAAGGGATTCTGTCACCTAAACACAGTTTATACCGTGACTGTACAGATTAAAGGGATTCTGTCACCTAAACACTGCTTATACCGTGACTGTACAGATTAAAGGGATTCTGTCACCTAAACACTGCTTATACTGTGACTGTACAGATTAAAGGGATTCTGTCACCTAAACACTGCTTATACTGTGACTGTACAGATTAAAGGGATTCTGTCACCTAAACACTGCTTATACTGTGACTGTACAGATTAAAGGGATTCTGTCACCTAAACACTGCTTATACTGTGACTGTACAGATTAAAGGGATTCTGTCACCTAAACACTGCTTATACTGTGACTGTACAGATTAAAGGGGCTCTGTCACCTAAACACTGCTTATACTGTGACTGTACAGATTAAAGGGATTCTGTCACCTAAACACTGCATATACTGTGACTGTACAGATTAAAGGGGCTCTGTCACCTAAACACTGCTTATACTGTGACTGTACAGATTAAAGGGGCTCTGTCACCTAAACACTGCTTATACTGTGACTGTACAGATTAAAGGGCTCTGTAACCTAAACACTGCTTATACTGTGACTGTACAGATTAGTGGGGCTCTGTCACCTAAACACTGCTTATACTGTGACTGTGCAGATTAAAGGGCTCTGTCACCTAAACACTGCTTATACTGTGACTGTACAGATTAAAGGGATTCTGTCACCTAAACACTGCTTATACTGTGACTGTACAGATTAAAGGGATTCTGTCACCTAAACACTGCTTATACTGTGACTGTACAGATTAAAGGGGCTCTGTCACCTAAACACTGCTTATACTGTGACTGTACAGATTAAAGGGATTCTGTCACCTAAACACTGCATATACTGTGACTGTACAGATTAAAGGGGCTCTGTCACCTAAACACTGCTTATACTGTGACTGTACAGATTAAAGGGGCTCTGTCACCTAAACACTGCTTATACTGTGACTGTACAGATTAAAGGGCTCTGTAACCTAAACACTGCTTATACTGTGACTGTACAGATTAGTGGGGCTCTGTCACCTAAACACTGCTTATACTGTGACTGTGCAGATTAAAGGGCTCTGTCACCTAAACACTGCTTATACTGTGACTGTACAGATTAAAGGGATTCTGTCACCTAAACACTGCTTATACTGTGACTGTACAGATTAAAGGGATTCTGCCACCTAAACACTGCTTATACTGTGACTGTACAGATTAAAGGGATTCTGTCACCTAAACACATTTTATACGGTGACTGTGCAGATTAAAGGGCTCTGTCACCTAAACACTGCTTATACTGTGACTGTACAGATTAAAGGGATTCTGTCACCTAAACACTGCTTATCCTGTGACTGTACAGATTAAAGGGACTCTGTCACCTAAACACTGCTTATACTGTGACTGAACAGATTAAAGGGACTCTGTCACCTAAACACTGCTTATACTGTGACTGTACAGATTAAAGGGACTCTGTCACCTAAACACTGCTTATACTGTGACTGTACAGATTAAAGGGGCTCTGTCACCTAAACACTGCTTATACTGTGACTGTACAGATAAAAGGGACTCTGTCACCTAAAGACTGCATGTATTAATGGGGGATTACCGTATATAACCTGCTTCCCGGACCTGTAAAGTGTAGGGAAGTTAAGAAAGGCGAAGTCACTGTTCATTATATATAATGGCGATTGCGCCTTTTTAAAAATCTATCTATACATCCCGCCGCCTTACAAGATAAACGCTATCAGTGTTTGCGCCATGCGCATATAAATCATGTTAGAGAAATGGTTACAATGCGTCAAATGTCTGTGGTGTCTCCTGCTCATGACGTCACGTTGTGGCTTGATATGTAAATGACCCATGACGTCACATGCAGTATCTCTGGTATGTGATGGATTCGCACGAAGTTCTGCTGACACAATGTATACAGTCACAGTATATAATATATAATGGTCCAGCGGGGGTTAAACACGTATGACTGCGAACACAGGAGCGAACCCTGGGACTGCCACAGGTGAGCGCGCGTCCCCGCCGGGGTGTGCACGGGAGCGCGTGCCCGGCCGCCAGCACTGGGCACCGAGCAGAGTGACGCGCAGCGCGTGCACGGCTCGGAGTGAGAGATACAGGGAGACGGAGAAAGAGCTGCTGTAGCTACACAGACAGAGGAACAAAACAAACAGAAAGAGACCCCAACGGTAAGGGAAGCAACTGCCCCCTGTGCAAAGACTGCCCCCCCCAGGCAATACATCCCTAACTACCCCCCTGCAATGCATCCCACCTGCTGCCATCACCCCACTGCCCCCTGTGCAAAGACTGCCCCCAGAAAATACATCCTAACTACCCCCTGCAAT